>CAJVPM010000782.1:0-14822 GCA_910592325.1 Scutellospora calospora
GTACAACTTTAGTCATTGTCTAATTTAAGTAGTCTGCCATACAGACGATCGACTATCTGTTGGTTCTACACTATGCTACTATACCTTTAATCCGCCTGTGAGTTACCTATTTAAACACTTTGATCATTAACCCTTCCTCCTATACCAAACTAATGTCACCACTATGACTAACCACTTAAGCTAGCCGGTTCACCCGTGGATCTATTCTTTGCATAGCTTAGATTCTCTCAGGATGTGTATACTTAACGTATTGTGAGCCGCAGAGCTCTGGTTAACCTCAGAAGTAATTCCTACCAGAGTAGTCATATGCCCATTTCACAGATTCACCTGAATTAGACCCTTGTCGATGTTTGTACGAATCTAGTTCCTGCCGTGGCCATCTACTAGATATAGTCCTTTAAGTTCTAGCTAGATGTTTCACAAGGTAGATCCTCCCAATCTAGTTAGCTGCCAAGTCAAGTTGGTGTTGTCGCTAATGCAAGTCACCAGGCTGCATTACACTGCGGACTTATTCACACCTATCGATCTCATATACTTCATACTCAGATTTTTTACTGAATTAGGCATTAACTGGCTTAACTGTCGAAATCTGTACTACTTCATCAAATTCGGGATTTCTACTATACAGGTCTCCTGCCTATAGATCCTATCAAGATTTATTCGTGCAATATAACTCAAACATTGCATCACACTTCCAATATCCGATTGACATTAGTGCAACGTGATTTACAGGGTTGTAACACCCAGAAACGAGCAAAGTTTACTGTAAGTTAGGTACAAAGGTCTGGGTAATTATTCAAATTCGTCGACAGTGGGATTTGAACCTCAGACCTCTTGCATAGCGGTCTGGCAATCTAACCACTACACTAAGATCGCCAGACCTATAATTATTTATTTTATTATCATATAATTTGTATATGTCATTAAGAATATATAAGCATATCTAAACTATTCCTTCTTAGTAATTTTTGTTCCAAGATATCTGCTAAAATTCATAGCAAATTAATTAATGCTGAATTCAAATTATTCATATTAAGGTGTATTATATAATATAATTATTTCAATAAGATTTATATAAACAATTAATTAATCTTTTCAAAACATAAAAATACATGTTTATAATTAGAAAAGTTATCACTGACATAAAATAGACTTAGCTATTTGAGATAAAGTTTATAGCTTATAGAATGATCTAATAATAAAATATAGTCTCTGTTAAAGGTTAGAATTAATTTCACTAGTCAATTGTGTCAACTAAAATATTCAGAAAAACCTGATAATCTTTTAGAATTAAATATATAACTACAAAAATTTCTATTCAACTGATTCATACTATGTCTACTCCTATCTCTTTGTACTTACTATCTTTGTACTATCATAAAAGACAATCTCAAAATAATGAATTATCTAAAATAGGAAAATCAAAACTGAATAAAATACTGAACAAACAATATCCAAGATATTCAATAGCCTAGAATCTTAACATATCTATTATTCAAAAAAAAACTACTATCTTTACAAACTAATCTTGTTTATTCCAAACTAAAAAATTTTAAAGTCAAACTACTAGCTAAAGAACTTCCTAACTATCTTATACTTTATTACTGAAATCTATCAAAACACAAAAATTATCTTTGTTCTCGATGTTTCAAAGAACCAAAGAATAACTCATATTTAATCTTCTGCATTCAGAACTCAACTACAATAGATTCTCTAATCTAAGATACTATTACAATAACTTCTCAAGAACTAGATCTTTCTACAAACAATTTAATTGATTTTATATCAGTATTCAAATATCTATATATTCAACAAAAAGTCTCATTAGAAATAATTACTTTAGCAACCTTGGCTCTATTTGAAAAACATGCAAACAAAATCAAATATGTATCATTAATATATTATCTAATTATAAAATTGATATATCAAGAAATTTGAATACTTTCTTGTCAAATTATATATACAATTAGCTTTCTAATTCTGGCTCCACTTATCATAACACCTCTTTCTTTATACTACTATTCCTCTTTCTAATTCATACATTGTAAACAAATTACAACAATATATAAATATCGAACATAATTCTCTTTCAAAAATATATGAAGACTAGTGATCTACAACCTTGCTAGCATAGCTTAGATTGAGAGTAAATTAGCTCTTACCTCTACTTTACCTTTTTTCTTTTAATTATATATATGTTATTTTATATGTATTATTTTATTTGAACTAAATAAAGAGTTAGAAGATAGACCTCACTATTTAAAAAAAAAAAAAAAAAAAAAAAAAAAAAAAAATACTTTATTATTAAAAATAAGCCCTGTAGATATAAAGTTAAAAAAATACTTGAATAGAGTTAAGTATAACACCACTTCTTATATTTTTCAAGTTTATTTTAGATATCCTTACTCTCACTTTTAAACTTTTAGTCAGTCTTAGGAATAGTTTTGACTATTTGGTGAACTTGGAATATTTTTTATACAAAAAGTGAGGAATAAAGCTCATTCTCTACTAAAGATCAGCATGTATATTATTAACAAATTTGAAAGTAGGCTTATAGTATGACAACAACAAATATGTTTATATTTTGAAGTTAGCATAACAAATATATGATTTTATTTTGTAATGTAAACTACAAGTTTACTGTAATAATAATAACTATCACATATTTAATAATATAAACAAATTATTATTGAATATTAGAAATATTTGCAAATAAGTATATTTTGCATTTATAATTTTTAACTATTCAGTCTTAGATAGAATTATATGTTTAGGTTATGATTCTTATAAGATGTTTTTTATTTTTTTTTATTTTTTTGTTTTTGTTTTGTTCTTTTTCCTTTTAGCTTGTTAGGTTTTTATCTTGTTAACAAGTTTTCCTAACTTTGCTTTGAACATTATATGTAGTATATAGTCTTGCTTTTTACTATATATAATAATTTTATTTTATTTTTATCAATATTCATCTTCCTAGACAGTTAGACAAAATTGTCTAGACTTCTCTTTTTCTTTATGTTAAGAAGGTTTTTAGTATAACAGATCATATTTAGGCATGTATACAAATGGAATGTCAAGTAGTACTTTTTATTAGCGAATTAGATATATAGGAAGAAACTATAAGTTTTTGTATTAAGTTAAATCTTATGCAGACTAGCTATCTTTAACTCTTTATCTAATAAATACGTAAAGCATAACTGTTAAAATGAAAAAAAATATATATATATATTCTCTTCTCCTTATCATCTTCAAATTAATAGAATAGTTGAAAGATTAAACAGAACATTTTGTAGTTCTCTTACAAAAATGAAAGAAAAAGATAAAGACTATAATATATACTTATTAGCTATAGTATTTGTATATAGAACTAAAAGATATGCAACTTCCTATAGTCCTCCTTCCTAATATAACCAAACTTCACCAACTGAACTCACTATACAAAAACTTTCAGCTTGGCCATCACATTAGATAAAATATAGCTTTTCTATAAACTCTATTCTCTCCAACTAAATCTAGATGAGTCTTGACTATTCTAGTAGGTTTAGGTCACAGATAATTTTAAAATTAGCTTAGCTTTAGTACTACTTTAGTTTTAGTTATTTTATTATCGTCTGAGCTTCAATTCTTGTATGTAAATTATTATTAAGTAGTTTTGTATAAACTCTTAACTATATTTTACCTAATAAAGATAGAGGCAAGCTCGTTACAGATCCATTTATCCAAACAGCTTAGGTCCTCTTGAGATACATTATATCAGATACATTGCTAGTACTGCAGAGCCAGTTAACCTCAAAGCAAACCTACTAGAGCAGTCCATACCCATTTTATGGATTCACCTAGTTTAGACCCTTGTAGATGTTTATACAACCTCAGGTTCCACCATAGTCTTCCACTAGTCAGTCGATCTAGTCTTTTTCTAGTATCTAGCCAGTCCCAGTTAATCTTCACCTAGAGACCTTGAAACCTTCTACCTTTATTAGACTGAGTTTTCTTTTCGGATTAGACTTTAACTGATGTAGTCCTGTTGGAAGGCTGTATTACTTCACCAACTCGGGATTTCTACTATGCAGGTCCCCTGCTCGTATATCTTATCAAGATTTATTCATGTAATATTATGCTACACTTCTAAGTTCTGATTGATTTGGTACAACTTAATATACAGGAGTACACCCCCAGAAACGAACAGGGTTTACTATAACATATTACAAGATCTAAGAAATTATTCAAATTCGTTGATAGTGGGATTTGAACCCCAGACCTATTGCATAGCAGTCTGACAACCTAACCACTATACTAGGTTGCTAGACCTAGAGAAAATTCTTAAAATATTGTAAAACCTATTTTAAATTTAGATTTAATTTATATAAAATTAAAATTTTCTTTTTATATTAAAACTTATAAATAAATACTCTTTTCTTTTATTTTTCTTAAATTTAGAAAAATTTTAAAATTTTCTGTTCTTAAAAATTACTTCTTTTGACAAATTTCTTAAAATGAATTTTACTACTATTCAACAAATACAATTTGAAATTTTAGATATATTGAATAATTTTCTTAGCTAATAGAATAAAGATCTGACTTCTTTAACTATTTTTCTTTATTAATTACAAGAACTTAATTCTCTTTAATTAATAGAAACTCTACTTCTAGACAAAAGTATCTAGAATAATAATAATTTAGAAATACTACTTTTAACTAAACTAAATCCTTTTGAACAACTCCTCACTGAATATGTTAATAATATTGTAATAAGTCAAAATTTTCATATGTTAAAGTCATATAAAGATTCACTCTAGTTACTAATTGCAAAGTTGTTATCTGCTTTTGATTATCTGAATTCTACAGTACACTATCTGTTTGAAGATGTATCAGAAATTAGTGAAGAGAGTATTAAAAATATTCTTTCTTTTTATAAAACTAGAAAATTATACTTTAAAGAAATACTTATACAAAATATATATAAAACTATGCTCTGAACTTCTAGGTATTGTATACAAAATATAAATCATTATTCTTATACTTAATTTGAAAATATAAAAAAACAAAAAAGAGGTCAAGTAGATAATTCTAATCAAAAACTGTTTGTTTAACAAAATACTTTAGTATTACAACAGATATTGATATCTTTTGTAACTAACTTTAAAATGGTTATACTACACTAAACTACAGAAACAGAAAAAAATATATTTGTATTATTATTTGTCTTTGGAGATAGTATGCCTAAAATTGAATTCTTGAAAGTGCTGACAGAACTTCAAACTACCTCTTCAGACTGAACAGAAGAAAGGGTTAAGTTGTATTAAAAAAATAACTAGTATAAGAATGTTCAAAAATAATATTTGTATTAGATAATTTTTATACAAATAAAAAAACAAATTCATTAAAATACATATAATTTCTTTTAAATCCAGATATTGCATAACTAAATATTTCAAACTTTTGTATAGATCTTGTTGTCCATCTAGAATTTAATATTTTAGTTTAGAATATACAATTAAATATCAAAGATTCTTTAAATTACTGTTAATTTCTACTTAGTTATATAAAAGATTTTATTAATTTAATAAAAAATTGACTTTAGTCTTAATTCATACCTGATCTTTTTAAACAAAGTCCAGTCGCCTTACTAGAGTATTCTTAAACACCTAAATCAATGAATCAAAAATCAGTTTTTAATTAGTAGAGCTAATTAAGTGAGTTCTTCATTGCAATAAAAAATAAATCACTCAATAGATCTAAAGTAAAATTTTAACTGTCAAAATTCGAATAAACTAATCAAAAGAGGTATTATTCTAATAGATAAAACCTAAAGTTGTGATCACTAATTTTTTTTATAGAGTTTTTTCTGATTAGCTAAAATTTAAAATTTATAATTCGCATAATGAATTTTAAACATATCATTACTATTTAATCATAATACTTAAGTAACGTCTCAGATCACTTTCAAATTACATTGAAGATGCTACTTTGGAATGCCTTTAATATTTGCATTTTGCACTATAAGTCTTCAATAATATTGCTATAAAAATTATTTATAATACTTATATACAATCTAGATCATATTAAAGGAGTTAATTAAGAACACTCATAAAGTCTAAAAAAAAAGAAATCAATAGTAAATTTGATTACAAATTTGCTAAATTAATATTTACTAAAAATATGCTTTCTAGTAAATATCCTAAAGCTATAACTAAACTGCTCTTATGCTATTAATGAGTTTTATAGTACTCTTTCTTTACTACTATTAACAAAATAGAGCTAGCTTTAATCTTCTGTATTTGAAAGAGAATCCTAACTTTTATGCTAAAAAATTTCTGTTATTAAGTTTGATTTAATTTTATAAAAATTAAAGTAATACTAATATTTCTAGCATTAAATAAAAACCTCAAACTCAAAGAATAAAACTTGTCTAAAGTAGTGATTTGAACTGAGAAAAAATTCTTTAGTCAGGTAAATAAACTGAAATATTTAATATCAACTGATTACAACTAATTAAGATTACTTCTACTTTTACCTTTAGAAGTTCTCAGACCTTTACTTGAAATTTTATGTTCATTCATTTTCTTTTCAGAAGTTCTCAGACTATTTGCTCTTTCTTGATATCATTTTATCTTGTCAACTGATTACTAAGTTGTACAAGTTAACTGATTAAGAATTTACTCAACTAGTTATTTAAAATTTATTCTATTTAGGTCAGTTAACTGATTATAGCCCAACTAGTTTAAATTACTAGTCTAAAGTAAAAATATTATTTGCTATTAATTATTTAAAGTATTAAAAAAAAAATCATGATGATATATATTATATAAGAAATAATTACTAGTAAAATTATCAAAGATTTACATATCCAGTAACTGATATTATATTATTATACTAATTATTAAATTAAATAGAAAAAGATTTATAAACACAAACAGATAAGTTATTACTGAAATTCTTACTAGAAATCAAAATTAATATTATTGTTACAAGTAGTATAGCCTTCTTAGTATATCACAAGTAATATAAGATATAGAAAAAAAACTTTTAATAGTATCAAAGTAGAATATTACTTTGCAAAAGTAATTTATTAGAAAAATTTATTAAAGCAAAGAGTATTCTTTATTTATAATACAATATTAATAATATAAGACTATCTATTAATATCTGTACTAAGAGAATTCTAATATTAAAAAGATTGTAGAAGACAAATCTAACTTTACAAAAAAGAGAAAAGTTAAAGTTTATATATCTTTTTTTAAATATTACTAAACATAAGTAAATATTATTAAATATAGCTAAATATTATTAAATATAACTAAGCATTATCAAATATAGCTAAATATAATCAAATATAGCTAAATATAATTTTTTTTTTTTTTTTTTTTTTTTTTTTTTTTACTTCATATAAATACTATCAGCTTAACTTTATTAATTTTATAAATTTTAGAAGTAATATATATTGTGAAAGTATAACTAGCTATATGTACAATTTTAGGTTATCTATTTTAAGTAGTCTATCTGAAGATTCTATACTAGCTACTATATCTGAAATCTCTTAGAAAATTCTCTATTTAAACTCTCTGATCTTATCTTAATTACTGCAAATATTACTCTTATAGTTAACTTTTACTCTGTGCTACTTCACTTTAGAAGGCACCCAAGCTAATATTAGTCACAAACTTTACTATTATAAGCCTAGATTTTATTCTGAATAAGTTCTACTTTAACACTCCCTAATAAATAGATATTATAATATCTAACTATGCTATGCTATATCCCTATTCTAGCTTGCATATACCCTTATTTGATGTTTGTACAAATCTAGTTCTAGCTGTAGTCTTTTACTAGTTTAGACTGCTGTATTCTTCTGAATATTTTACAAAGCAGATCTTCTCAATCTAGTTAGCTGCTAAGCCAAGTTGGTATTGCTATAATACTCAATATCACAGACTTATTCATACCTACTCAATCTATATCTTCGTACTCAAAAATCTTTGTCAGATTTAGTGTAATTATTAAAATCTGTACTACTTCATCTAACTCAGAATTTTTACTATGCAGATTCTCTGCTTGTAGATCCTATCTCAATTTATTTATATAATATAACTCCAATATTCTATTACACTTCTAATATCTAAACAATATTAGTGCAATATAATTTACAAGGTTACAAATCTCAAAAATGAACAAAGTTTATTATAAGTTGAGTACAAGGTTTGAGAAATTATTCAAATTGTTAACAGAAGAATTTGAACTCTAAACCTATTGCATAGTAGTCTAACAATCTATTCACTACACTAGATTGCTAGATCTAGCTAAATATAATTAAATATTGTTAAATATAATTAAATATAGTTAAATATAATTAAATATAGTTAAACGTTAATAGAAATTTCTAAATATTAATTACTTAATATTGGTCATCTTATTAAGCATGATATACCAATTTGATATATTTGAATTAAAATATAATTATACAAAATTTTACATAGTAACTTATAATTAAATAAATATATTTAATATTTGAAGATTTATAGAATATATTTATAAAAAAATATTAAATTAATTTTTGATTATATATTATTTAAAAAAATCTTAAAATTTGCTATATCAGTATATTTTATATAAAAAATTACTATATTTTTTATATTTACAAGTACTTATTTATAAATATTCTAATAAATTTTATTTTAAATTTTAAAACAAATTATCTTATATATAAAATAATATAAAAAACATTTTTACTTAATAGACAAAATATAGTTTGCATAGTAAAAAAAAAAAGTTATAAAGTAAAAACTATATAATTTAAATATTTTTTATAAATTTGTAAATTGATAAGAAAAAATATTTAATTAAAATATAATAAATTTATTTTTAAACCTTAATATTATAGTATATATAATTCTAAAAGTATAGTTTAAAATAACAATTATTAGATTTAATATTATTAATAAACTTTTTAATTTATTTTAAAAAATATAATATATCAAAAGTGATAATATAGCCTATATTTAGTAATAACAAATGCTAGCAGTATCTAAACCAATTTACTTAGAATTTAAAAAGAATTCTTTTTGATAGTTATTGAATAAAATCTACTCTGAGTATCCTGAATTTAAAACTTTTAGAATTAGAAAAAAATATATTTACTAAAATTTAAAAAAAAGCTTTGCTAGTAGTTTTTGAACTAAATCCTCAGAAATTAAAATAACCTTAATTACTTTTGCCAACTTATTATATGTTTCTAACTTATACTTAACTATTATAACTAACTAATTAATATATTATATCCAAAAGATCATTCATAAAATATTTACTTAATAACAAATACTAGCAATATCTAAACTAATTCACTTAGAATTTAGAAAAGAACTTCTTTGCTAGTAGTTATTAAACTAGTAGAGAGCTATGGTAGGAACTAGAGTTGTATAAACATCTACAAAGGTTTAAGCTAAGTAAATCTATAAAATAGGTATAGACTATTCTAGTAGGTATACTTCGAAGTTAACTGGCTCTGCAATATCTATAATATGTTAGGTACAATGAATTCTGAGAAGATCTAAGCTATTCTAAATAAATAGATCTGTAATAAGCTAGCTAGCTTAAGCAATTAGGTGTTGTAGTAATATTAGATTAGATCTGTATAGGTTAATGAACAGAGTGTTTAAATAGGTAACTTACAAGTATATTACAGATATAGTAGTATAGTGTAGAACCAATCAGGTAGTCTAATTATCTGTGTGGTAGACTACTTAAAATAAATAATAACTAAAGTTGTATATGTGACTTGTTGTATATTCTTTATGTAATTACAAACAGTAGAGACTATCAATAGATATTCCATATACAATTCTAATAAAATTTCTTCAGCAATGTAAGCTACCTTAATAACAAAAAAAAAATAAATAAAATTAATAATTAATATATTTTTAAATAATATAAATATATATTAAACAAATACATCTCTTCTGTAGATCATTTTGACTAAATTCGAAACTAAGAGAAAAACCAAATTAACTCAAAAATTTTACTAAGAAGCAGTATTTAGAGCACTAAGCAAAAAGAAAGAGAACTGAAAAGTACACATACTGTATTAAAAGAACAAAAGCAAAAAACAACTAGATAGATCACTTTAATACTAGAAACAGAAAACCTTAACAGAAAAATTTTTTTCTTGTTATTTTTTGGGGATTTGTAACTACTCTGAATCATAGATTAGTTATTGTAATACAAATACATGAAAATTAGTATAAACAAACAAATATGATTTGAGAACTAACAAGACGTATCATGTGTTAACTAATAGAAAGAAAGTATACACAACAGAAACTGGAAAAAATATAGGTAAACAGGAAAAAACACAGAAAATTTGGTTAAAAAGACAAAGTCATTTCAAAAAAACAGATCAAAATAGAAGAAATCTAGCTTACAAAATAAGCCAAAGAATAATATATGGAATACAGAAAGCTCTAAATATTTTATTAAAAAATAACTAAAGAGTATGGTAAAGAAATCATTCAAGAAGGTAGTGTATCAGTATTAGAACTAGCAGACTATTTGGATAGTATAGTTGTGAAGGCAATGAATGTTGATAAGAATATCATTACTCTAATAAGACAGTAGCATGTTGTACTAGAAAAAGCTACTTTTATAGAAGGAATAGATAAAATTAAAGAAGTCTTAGAAAGAGAGCAAGAATTAGCAGGTACGTAACTAGGAAAATTAAATAAAACAATATAGGAAATAGAAATAGGAACTGAAGAGGCACTAATTACAGAAGTAAAAAGAGACAAAGAAGTAGAATTACATAAAAATATTAGACAGATTATTCAATATCAAAAAGAGATAAATAGCAATAAAAGGGTAGCAGAAAGAACCAAAGCATCAAAAAGTATGAAAAACATCCAACTAGTAGAGAATAGCATAGAAATACATCTATATAAAAATGAAATAGAAGATAGATTAGAGCAACTAGTAGAGATAGAAAAAGCAAAATATGATAGTATATCTCTAGATTGCAGTTTATGGGCACCTAATCCAGAAGCATGTAGAAACAAAGGAGAGGTTAAAGCTAAGGTAATAGTAGTCAAGATTCTTAGAGACAATGCAGAACAAAGAGAAAAATCAATAAGATAGTCTCTAAGAGGAAACAAGCATATTAAAGCGATTTAAGAAAAATTTGTGAATGAAAACCAATAGTGCATTATCTACTTTAACTGTAAAAAAGGTTACAAAGAAGCTAAGACAAGACTAAAAAAAAAGAAGAATGAATTTGACCAGATAAACCTAATACTTGAGGAAAAGGTCAAAAAAGAAAACTCAAAAAAAAAAAAGCTGTACAAAGCAAAGTAAAAGAAAAAAAGGAAAAGGAGATCTAAGCAAAAAAGGAATTCACAGAAATACAAAAGAAGAGGTCTACTTTGTATAACCAAACTGAAAGAGAGAAGTAATTAACAGATAGTACAAGCAAAAAGAGAATAGAGATAGTATACAACCAAACAGAAAAAGGAAAAGTATTAGCTACAAAAGACAAAAGGAAAAAGAGAATATACGAGCAAGAAACTCTTCTAACTAGCAATAAAGTCCTTAGTAAAATGAACAATATAACTAAGGAAAGAGAACTATATCCAAGCAAAGAAGAAACTATCACTGTATAGGATATACCCTATTACACAACAAGATCACAAATCTTTTTTGCGATTAAATACTTGGGACATGTCAAAAATATTAAAATGATAAGAGAAAAATATAGAAAAACAAAAGCAAAAGTATCTTTTGAAAAAGGAAGTAGCTTTGTACAAGGGATTAAAGCTTGGGTCATCTTTTTTACAAATGAGCTCTTAGTACGTATAATCTCAGAATCAAACAGAAAAGAGATACTTGAAAATAGAAAACAGTTCATTGCAAGATTATATAATATACCACAAAATATAAATGAAGTATTACTGTTTAGGCAACTAAAACATACTGATGCAAGTGCAGTACATATTTTCAAGAACTCAAATGGAAACAACAAAGACTATGTACTAGTATCATTCAGAAATCAAAGAGAAATAGTTCAAGCACAAAAGTATTCTGTTAAATATTACAATATTAGACTTTTCTAGAAGATACCTGAAGCAGAACCAATAGAAGAGTACTTTAATAAAGAAAGATATAAGCAAGAACCTTATAACAATGAACCAAGCATAAGAAGCTCTAAAAGATGTGAACTATTCTCTGACAAGCAAATCTTACCTTACAAAATTGAAAAAAAAACTTCAGAGAAGGAAAACAAACTAGAAAATCAAGCATTCAGAAAGTTAGAAAAGTGAGATGAAACTCATATAGAAGATAGAAGAAGAGAATATTACAAAGAAAATCTTTAGTCAAAATCGAATCTTTTCGTAGTAACAGTACCCAAGACCCTATAATATGGCTAAAAGAATTTGAACAGGCTAGCAAAGCTAACTGATAGAACCCTGCTCGCCAACTTGAATTAGCATCTGTTTATTTGAAAGACAATGCACAAGAATGGTTATAAAGCTTAGGTCATGCTCCAACATATTTCCACAATAACGAATATGAAAATGAAGTTGATAGTGCAAGAGTTTATAGTTTTAATTACATGTTTAGAGAAAGATTCTGCACTCTTAAACAGAAAGCTACATGGCAAAAACAACTTTTTGCTATACAACAAGGATCAGATACTATTGATACTTATATTAATAAGTTTAAACAGTTAAAAGAACAAGTAGACTCAGATAATGATTTCCCTAACTCATTCCTTATCTAACTCTTTATTCAAGGGCTATGGCCTGAATATGCTATCAATGTTCAAGCATCTGAACCAGATACGCTTAATAATACTATTGCTATTGCTTGCAGATAGAAAACAGGACAACTTATAGTCTCTTCAACTCATAACAATATTAACAAGGTAATTAAAAGTTTTACTGAACAAATTGCTAAGCTTAGTATCAATCTTATTGAGAAACAGAATAACTTTACTCCTAAACCAACCTACTACTCTAACAATGAACTTCCTTGAAACTGATCTAATGATAGTAACAATAATAGATCCTCTCAGGATGCTACTTGCTACTATTATAGTAATCAAAGATATTATGTAAAAGATTATCATATTAGAAAAAGTGACAACAATAGAGACTGATCTTATAGAGAATCTCACTATTCAGATAATTACTCTCGCAACAATGATAACTATTATTCTAATGATAGAAAGTCTAGTAATAACAATAACTATCACTCTTATGATCATTCTCAATTAAGAAACAGAAACAGATCTCAAGACTATAATCACTACAATAATAATTGCTCTCTAAGTCGTGAATGAGATAGATCTAGAAACTGAAATTCAAGCTATAACAGAAATAATAGAAACAGAGATAATTCTAGAGACAGATCCAGAGATAGATCTAGAAATAGATCTCTGAAAAGATCCTCAACTCTATACTCTCGAGATGTTTATACTGTAGATACTAAAAATGACTATAGCTATGAAAAATTTGAATCATTCTTCTTCCAAGAATCATTACAAACAGCTATGAATAAATATTTCTCTGAACCTTCTCAAAATATTAACCTTAATCAAACTGCTACTTATAATATATCAGTAAAGTACAATATTAAAATCAGGAACAAATCTTACTAAGCTATCATTGATAATAGTACTTCTATTAGTATGATCTCATATGAGATAGTTTGTTTTTTTTTTTTTTTTTTTTTTTTTTTTTTTACTTGATAAACATGCTATTGGCGAGATTTTTATTGGTATAGATAGTTTTGAGCAATGATTACATATGTAAGAGTATAACTAGCCACACGTATAACTTTAGATTATCTAATTTAAGTAGTCTGCTCAAAGATTCTATACTAGCTGCTATATCTGAAATTTATTTGAAAATTCCCTATTTAAACTCTCTGGCTATATGCCATTCCTATCCCGCTATTATTTATTACCTAAATTCACCTAACTCCATACTACTTCCATTTTCAGAAGACATCAACAGAGCTAATATGAATCTACAAACTTTATGATTCGAAGCCTAGGCCCATCTCAGGTACTCCTTTACCAACTTCCTAATCAATAGGTGCTGTGATACCCAAATATGCTATGCTATATTCTAATCTAGCTTGCATATACTCTTGTTTGATGTTCGTACAAACCTGGTTCCTATCATAGCCTTCCATCAAGTTAGTCATCTGTGCTTCCAAATATCACACAAAGTAGATTCTCCCAAATCTGTTGCTTGGTGTTGCTGCTTTGACGCTGGATATTACACAAGACAGATCCTTCCAAATCTAGTTAGCTGCTAAGCCAAGTTGGTGTTGCTATATGACCTTGTATAACAGACTTACTCACATCTGTTTCATCAATTCTTCTGTACTCAGGACTTACTCGTATCTATTTTGCTGATCTTTTCATACGCAGATTTCCTTTCCTAGATCAGACGTTAACTGGTATAACTGTCAAAATCTATACTACTTCACCTAACTTGAGATTTCTACTATGCAGGTCCCTTGCCCGTAGATTCTATCAAGATTTATTCATATAATATTATGCCTCCTGAATGCTTCATCATACTTCCAATACTCGATTGGTATTGGTGCAATATGATTTACAGAGTTACAACTCCAGAAACAGGCAAAGTTTTACTGTAGGTTGAATACAGATATCTAAGTAATTATTCAATTCTGTATACAGTAGGATTTGAACTCTAGACCTCTTGCATAGTGGTCTGGCAACCTAACCACTACACTAAGATCACTAGACCTATTCATATGAAATAGTTAAAAAGCTAGAACTCAAAATCGATACTTACTTTACTAGTTTAATT
>CAJVPM010000783.1:0-14808 GCA_910592325.1 Scutellospora calospora
TTTTATAATACATAGTATCTATTCCTAAGTGTTTAGCTGTTGAGATCTTATGTATTATATAGAAAACAGGTTCTACTATTTAAATTTTATAAATTTTAGTTCTATTATTAAAAAGTTTTATTAGTAGCTTATTTTTACTTTTAATATTTTTAATATAAAACTTTTTTTGTATATCAAAATCATATGACAAATAATCTACATATACTCTACCTTTAAAGTTAATTGTATTTTATTACAGTAGTTCTAAAATAAATTTATAAATTCTATGTAAAGCAATATCATTTGCTAACTCTTTCCCATACTCTGTAAAAATAAAAACAAATAACAGGGAAACAGTTTTATTGACAAAAATACAATGACAAAGTATTAACTAATTAACTAACAGACAACTAAGTATCTACCAAAAGGCAAACCAATACAAAATTAAAAGGAAGAAGACATACACGACTACTTTACTGACTACCTTTACAAATTTGTTACTGATAATATCAGCAACAGACAATAATGATGCTAACATACTAGATAGCGAACTAGATATATATATAGAACTAAGTGATACTGATATAGAACTGAAGAACTATACTTCAAAAAGAGTTAAGAGAAGCAACATAAGTTCCTCTACAAGTTAGTCTAACACTTTACAATATTCTCTCTTGTCAACTACAAAAAGTGGCAATTGTCTATTACCCTAACAAAATAACAAATGACATCATCACAGGCCACAATCACAACAGATCAAAATATTCTCACACTCCAACACAGTACTCCAGACTGTGGAGAAAAAAACCTATATCTAACTGATACAACAACTGATAATCATACAACAACAAATACGAATCTTCTAGAAGTTGTCACAACAGATTATAATATTGACAAGATTGATAATATGGAATTAGAGATACAGTCAAATGATACTATCTCTCTTTCTTCCTGTAGTCTAACTCCAACTAAACTTACATACAGCTCAGCATTCAGAGCTAATATAGTTGATATACCAAATATTAGCAATATAACAGAGATATAGTAGAACCAAATTATGATAGCTTTACAAAACAGGCTTAAACAAACCTTCGATATCCAAACCTGGTATTCTCAAAAAATCATTGATACTTTTGCATCACATGAAGCACTAGAGATATTTTTGCAACATAAGATTACAACTAAACCAACTAATATAATGATACCATTAGCAATCATACTAAAATTTAAGTATCGGAATATAGCTTTCTTTAGAACTTTTACTCACAACAAAGCAACTGAACTACAATATCAAACAGAGTTCAATCGGCTACTAAAGATTGCATTAGAAAAATATAAAAACCAACAAGATGTTTTACTGATCAACAAATATAATAGGAATCAAATATTCTAAATGCTCAAGCAAAAACTAGTAATTGATTATATCTGAAATATAGACATCCAGCTTATAAATCTTTATGAAGCAACACAAATATTATTTTATTACATTCATTTTGCACAAATACCATATGAAATACCCTTTAAACAAGTACACTCAATTATTCAAAATATAGTTGCAAATCAACTTCAACTACTACCAATAGTACTCGATCTTATACCTGATGATATTAGCAAAATTATCCTTTTTAGTTTGCCTATAACAGATTATAGGCAAACAGGATCAATTGTTTTGTCACTCAGGAAAATCTTCACCTTTACAACTCTGCCAGATACATACTTCTCTGATACATGTATAGAACTACCAAATGATCTATCAAAACTAGATGAGTCAGTTAGAGAAATATTTCTTATCACTGAATAATCACAGTTAGCAAGACTTAGATATTATAAAAAGAAATTAAACATATAATACAAATGCAAATATATACTAGCATCATACTTTGATCTTCTACCACCAAAATCTGAATTACCTCTTATACCTCAGGAACTAAAGCCTATGCTAAAGAATGTCTTTCTATTCTAACCCAAAGAAACTAGTGATTTTAGACAATATATAAACTTGCTATGAAAACACTACTAATTTAAAAGAATACTAAATGATTATATCATAGCTAAAAAATATCTGCTAACTGATCCAAACACATTGAAAACACAAGGAAAATATATATTTCTAATAACAGATATCACTATAGCAAAAAGATTTCTTACTAAAATCAAACATACATATCATATTCCAATACTACTTCTACTTGTTTATATGACAGTCAACTCAACAGAAAAACCAAATCTGCTATAGGATCCAAAACAAGTAGAACATATTAATATTAAGATACCAATCACAACTCCTAAAGCATTAACTGAAACAGCAAGATTACTCTGTCAGCATTACTATTTTCATAAAATACCAGAGACATAGATACAAATTTCAAATAATGATAGTGAAATCAAACTTCTAACATCTATAGAAGGTTTTAATACTTATATGAGTAACCAAACTGAGGAAATCTGAGTACTATTCCTAGTTGACTCACATAAAAAACTACTTCAAGCTATCACATTCTTATTAGAATACTTCAATACTACTTCATTACCTACATATCTTAACAGACTTCTCAATCTACTAATACTACTCTGGAATCTTTTTGATGAGGACAACATTAATGAACAATAATATGAATAATCGAGACATAACTATACTAGATTCACATACAGAAGAAAATGAATATATGACTAATACAACTAACCTACAAGCCAACAATCAATTCACAAACACATTAAGTTCATATATCAATGATAATAAACAACTTACTAATCTAAGAATAGCTATACACAATGTGCAGAGCATCAATATGGTTCTGAAAAAAAACTTATAGTTAGAATATTGTAATAGGCAAGATTATCATATAGTTATTATGACAGAAACAAAACTTGCTGAATCTCAGAATCTCAAGAGATCTCTAACCAACCCAATGTACAAGATATATACTTCATGTACTATAACAAATCAAGCAAAAATGAGAGAATCAGCACTTGGCATAGCAATAGCAATCAGACACCATTTACAACACTATAGACATGATATACAGACAATACTATGTACTGTGATGTATATAGATTTTTTTTTTTCACAAAATAATAGAACAAGAATTATTGCAGTGTATCTACTAAGCAACAATAGCAATTTATCAAAACAAATACAGCACAAAATAGCTAGCTGGATAAACTTTAGCAGAGCTAGATTGATGAATATCTTAGTTCTCAAAGACTTTAATAGTTATATAAGTCGAAAAGACAGTAGTAATACAATACAACTCTTTAAAACTATGGAAGTTAATGACATGATTAGCACTTTGCAACTTAACAAAATTCTATAAGCAATATGGAGAAGAGATTAGCTATCGTCACAAATCGATGACATATAGGTATCAGCACAAATAGCTAGCAAGTACAATACTCCAATATTAGAACCATTTATTCCAGCTACTAATAGTGACTATGCAAACTTAATATTAGAATAGCAGATGATTGACCCAGTACTAGTGATTCGATGAAAAAAACAAACTAAAAAAGTATTTATATATCACAAAATGACAGAAGATATGTGGCAACAATTTTCAGACAAAATTAAAACCAAAATAAATCAGCGAATCACTAGTTAGGTCAAAGACAAATAAACACTTAACTAGGCCTGGTACTAATTTAATTTAATTATCAAAGAAACAGCAAATAAAACTATTTCCAGTACTAAATAGCAACCATTTATATACTAAACTTATACTTATAAGGCAATCATACTACATCACGCATTAACTAAAATTAACAAAGTTATTAAACTAGTTATGACGATAAAGCCACTACAATCAATTAAATAGTTGATTCAAAAAATTAACAAACCTCTATAGTCAATTTCAGCTTTGCTACAAGACAAATTAATTGAAATTAGACTAGAAAATTTAGAATATGGACAAATAGATAACACAGTACAGCTGCTCAAAAATATAAGAAAAATGATTCATACAGCTAGAAACACTAAAAATCAAAGTGAAATTAGAGAGCAAATTCATGCTGCAGTAGCAAAAAGATGCAATAACTTTCAAACTAATACAAAAAAGATGATTAACAGCATACTTGGAAGATATACTAATGCAATTATACTTAATAACATAACAATGTTATCTAATATAATTACTGATACAACTGAAATTAAAGAAGAAGTGAGTAGAAATTATTCAAATTGGACAAAACTTAACCCAATTGAACAAGACCAATGGCTAGAATAGGAACAGTTCTATAAACCATTAGATGCAGTTGATCACGAGTAGTATAACTACTATCAAACAAAATCACTAAACATAAACTAATACAAACTATTAACAAAATACTATTGTATAAAGCAATAGGACCTTATAGAATATTAAATGAGTTGATAAAAAGGTTACTATCAAATGCACTACAAGTTTTGCTTTCAATCTTTAACTTCTGTTTAAGCCATAATATTACACCTAAATAGTGAAAACATAGTCTAGTATACTCTATATCAAAAAAATCTACTTTCAAAGGGTTACTAATGCAAACTAGACCAATTATATTAATTAAACATATACGCAAATTATTTACAAAAATTATAAACACAAGACTAATTAGGATATTAGATAAATATTCTATACTAGCACTACAAAATCATACTACATTTCCACATACATCAACAGCTAAACCCATAATGGATCTAACTCATATACTCGAAGATGCATTAACCAAAAATAAGGAATATTAGATAGTAACCCAAGACATATCTAATGCATATGACTCAATTTATCTACCACTACTATGAACAGCAATGAGAAGAATCAAATGTTTAAAAAACTTCATAGCTCTTCTTACAAGTATATTTCTTAATCGACAAAATCAAGTGCTAACAAATCTAGAAAAGTCACCTACTTATAAAGTTCAGAATGGAATAGATCAAGGAGAAACAATATCACCTATCTTATAGTGAATCTATTATGACCCCTTCATTTCACGAATAGCAAGAGAATACAAAAGTTATACTCTAGAAACTTCAACTCCAGAACCAAATAGCCAAACATTTTCTTCTAATATATTAGTTATAGCCTTTATGAATAACATAATATGAGTAGCTGATTCAGCAACTACAATGCAGAGGATTCTCAATACTGCATCATCTTTTTACCAACTAGTTAATATTAAAATCAATCTCCAAAAATCTGTATTGGCAACTAATTCAACAGATACAAATACCAATATTAGTTATGACAATACTACTCTATATAATATACCTCTACAGCAAGCATTCTGTTTTCTTGGATATTAGTTTTCACGTACTGAGTCAAACCAATCTATTCATCAAATTATTATAGAAGAAATAGAATTCGCTTTCAACAAGCTAAATAGATTATATATAACAGACAAGCAGTATATATATATTGTTAATAGCATTATACTTACAAGATTAGCATACTGTTGCCAAAACAGTTATTTCAGCTCATATTTGTGATAAATTAACAAAAAAATATATTGCTGGGATTAAAAGAAAGGCAGAGCTAGCAAGATCAGTTCCAAATTTAACAATAATATATCAAAAAACAAATCATAGATATACAAACTATGCAACATATCAACCAAATAGTCAAAGCACTTAATGACTTATCCTTTCACAATTCATCACTTAAAATTAGACTTCAAGATCTGCAAAATGATACTTTATCAAATCAGTTAATACTCAGAAATGCTTCTGTCTTTACTAAAAAAATGAATAAGACATTAACTGCTAGTATAATAATAATGATCCATGTATAACAAATACAAATAGTTAATAATGCTAACCCTTGGCCAATACCACTAGCAACAAAAGGCACATCTATCAATTCCATATTAGCTGAGCAAAAGTTTGGTCCAATGATCAAAACTTCACTCAATCGCTATTCACTATTTTTTATTGAGCAATTTCTTAATCACGACTTATCATAGTTCTTAACTTGAGAAAATCTAAAATATCAAATTCAAAAAGTAGTTACGAGTAGACAACCAAAATAGTTTAATCTAATACAACAATAGATAGAAGAAAGAACACACCTGTCATTTGATATACAGATTCCTAATCCTTGCACAATCATACCATTCTCTAACAAAAAACTACCTAAATAGATAGTAACTCACTAACAAGTTATAAGCAAATTCAAGTGCTATAATAATAATCTTATCACAGCTAGACACTGGATAGCAAATACACAAAGCATCCTTAATAAATACACAGAATGCATAATGAACCAAACTAACAAAATTAATACATGTATATTTACAATTCATAACAGATATACTATGAGAATTGTAATAACTAAAAAATGAAAAATTCTAAGCAATATGGAAGATATAAAGCAAAGTTTCAAAACTAAACAAACAAAGCTCATAAGCATACCATGAACACCATTTATAGCCAAAAGATTTCTAAGTTCATAGAAATTTATACAAAGTTTCGAGAATATTAATACACTTCTATAGGATTTGTATCACTCAATACTAGTATAGCCAGTATATGATATACAAATCTTAAGCCACATCCAGATATATAACAGACAACATACATTTGTTAGTAATATATCCAGTCCATCAATATCTCAACCTATTCAAATTTCAAGCACATGCTAGCTATCACAGTTAAAATTATTTTTATTAGCTATAGCAGTAATAGTATTAATTATTGCGCTCAAATCACTAATTAATATAACTACAAACTATATTACATAACAAAATTTGTAGAATATTATTTAAGCCAATGAACATACATATTAACAACTATACCTATATAATTATTAGGTATTAATAACTGGAGTTAAAGCTATGATCACAACTAAAGAAATACAAATAGCTATAACTTTTAACAAAGAAATATTGTATATACACCAAAATGCAATTATATACAAAACAGAGCTTAATTGTTACAAATTTTTACATAGAAACTTCATTTCTACAATATTATGTCAAATCATTACACATAATACTAAGAGATTTTTAAGATATTTAATTAATGCAAAAAATCTAGTACAATAGTACTCGCAAAATAGAATAGTACTACTTTCAACATCATAGCATATAATTAACTGGCAATGGATATATAACTATATAAACTATGAAGGCAGACTATTAGCATGTAGTACTAATATAACAGCAGCAAAACTTAAGACTTTTAAAGTCAAACTACTTACAAGCGAATTACTTACACTATTAAATCTTTATTATTGACATTCTAGTAAATACCAAAACCTGATATATCCAAGGTGTAGCAGAGAATTAGAAGATCAGGTATATTGGTTAGTATGCAGAACAAACAACTACACAATATAGCACGCTATATCTAAAACCCTAGATGATATAAAAGATGAACTCAATATCTCTAATGAGGATAAAAGGAAATTTATCTACTAAATAATTAGTACAACATGTGCAGCAACTAGACCCATAACTCCTAGTATAATATTACAATACAATATATTACCAACTTAATCTTTTCTTTCTGCTAAACTTACAACCAAGTTTATGCATATACTATCATAAAAAATTTACACCAAAATATAGATATCTAGCAGAATTGTAGTCAGTAGTAATAATATTAATCAAACAACAGAAATAACAATTCTAACAGCTCCAAAGCATGAATGGCTAACACCAGATGTATATCAATTGAAATACAATATATGGCTAAACAAATTTATTATCTATAACACTTCACCTAAAGAGATATCACATTTAATCTGAGTAGGTTTGTGACCTTTCTTAGTAAAGTTTAGGTCAGGAGTAAATTAGCTCTAGCTTCCAAATTCTATTACATAGTAGAGTAGTTCAAAATGTAGTCCACATTCACACTATATTTACTTAATAAAGAAAAAGTGAACAAACCTCGCTTTTTTTAAAAAAAAAAAAAAAAAAAAAAAAAAATTTATAAATTCCAACCAAATTTTTCAATTACTTCTAACTAATTTCTTTGATATATCAATGCAGTTATAGTGTTTGAATCCAATAAGGTGCAACTATCATTAATAATATGACCTGTATAGCTAAATACTCATTCAGAATCAATACTTGTAACAGGTATAGAAAGAAAGTCTTGAGTCATTACAAATAAAATAAAAAATTAGCCTTTATTATATTTCTACTATTCAAAAATATTAGTAGTTTATATGGCAATTTGTTTATCCAAATATTGTTTTACTTCATAAAGCGAATCATTTTTACTAGCATATATTTGTTTTACTACATATTTAAAAAAATCATCAACATGGTCCTCGAACATTAATGTATCAGTTTCAGTATCAACAATCATCTTATTATTATTTGATGAATATTTAACAGTTGATAAAGAATAATATATATAAAGATATATATCTTCAAATCTGATTTTAATATTAGTATTTTAACATATACTGTATAAAGAATATTTATTAAAAATTAATAAACATACTTTGTTTGAATATCTTGTAGTTTTTCATTAAGCTTATAATTTTATAACTTTTCTTTTTCATGATAATAATATGTAATAAACTGCATTTTATAATAAGAATCAAGTATACAAGCAATCATATGTAAAATACTGCAGTTTTCCTAATACTTATTAAACTTCTTTATTATACTTTAATACATATTATGAATAAAGTTATTTATATCAGACTTCATATTTAGAAGATAAATACAAATATTCCAAATCGAAGCAAGAGTATGATTAAGAGTTAGATAGGAACTTGCTGATACTTTTAAAGTAACTAATTTTTGTTAAAAATTAAAAAAAAAGATATATTAGATTTGTACTATATAATTACTAATAGCACTATTAATTTTATATTAATTTTCAAAAACTATATAGAAGAATCTAATAATCCACTAATCTATTCATCAGCAACTTTATTAAAAAAAAACTTACAATTATAAAACATTTTAAAATATCACAGACAGCCTTTGCATTTCTCTATTCATTATTATCAGATATATCAGAAATGTTTTATTTCTATCTTTTATTCTAACATTTACATTCTTAAATTCAGTAACTGATTACAATATTAAATATATAGAATTCTAACAGGTCTTACAATCTAATAGTAGAATTACAGGTTTTACATATTCAGATTTACAAATATCTAAGAAAATTTGCTATTACTTTGGTGATATATGTATTGCTTTAGTGCAATTACAAATCTAAACAATTTTAATGAAACTATTATTCTCATATTATTTATTAAAATTATTATATAGTGCAATTAGTCTAATTGTATCAAATAATTTATAACAATACAATATAGTTTTAATATATATATACATTAATTGAATCTTTATTAAACCTTTTTAAAATATTAATAGAACTAGAATACTTGTACTGTACTAAATAAATATAAAATTACCTTTTTCATAACCTCTAATATTTTCTTTAAACTATATTTTACAATAATATTTAATATGTAAGCAAAACATTAGTTATGAAAAAGATCTTTATTTATTTTTTTAAATTAGTTTTGGAAGATATTTTAAGCTAGTTTATATATCATGATATTATTCAAAAACACATTATCAAGAATAATAGTTTGCAACTATAATAAATTATATAAAGTTATAATATACATTATAAATTCATAATTCTATCAGACTTTAACCTTAAAATTACTCTAATCCTAAAGTTAAAAATACTAGTTAAAATTAAACTATAATTACCTTAGTAGTAATAGACCATTTATCTATTTTAGCCTTTATAAAATTGGTGATATTAACACCAGTGTGTAGATAAGGAATTAATATAAATAACAATAGAATAGAAATAAAATTCTATTCTTTATCAAAAAAATAGCTAGTAATTGCTAAGTATTCAAGTTATTGAAATAATATCTAGAAATTACAGGTGAGAGAAATTTTGCCTTTAATATTTTTAAGTATATTTTTATTTGCACCTTTCTTTTATTATAAGTGCTCATAATATCTTACTTTATCATGTTAGCACTGACTATAAAATCAGGTAATAGTCCATTAATAAGCTTATAAAAACTCTGCCCTTCTACAAATTGCAAACTCAATTCATCCAAAACCACCATATCAGCTATATCTTTTTAGGTTAACTCTTTTGTAGATATTCAGTTTGTGATAAATCTCAATTTTGTTTAACTATTTGTCTCTGAATTAAACTCATTAGATGATAATCTTTTGTATTTCTGACAAGAATTAAAGTAATGCTTTAGATAAGATATTTTATTTCTCTTTTTATAACTAAGTAGTCTTTTGCAATAGTTATATTTAGCTTTTTGTTTCTCCTTTAATAGGGAAAAACTTTTTCAAACTTCAGATATATATCTTGATATAGTTTTGCTAATAGTTTTGCTAGTAGTTTCACTAGTGGTTTCACTAGTAGTTTCACTAATGATTTTACTAGTAATTTTACTAGTAGTTTCATTAGTAGTTTTATTAGCAGTTTCATTAGTGATTTCACTAGTGGTTTTATTATTAATTTTATAAGTAGTTTCACTGCTATTTTTGCTAGTGATTTCTAAGATTGTTTTACTAGTTCTACTAGCATTTTTATTAAAAGTTTTACTAGAGGTTGCTATTGCTATATCATCTATCACTATATCATTTATTGCTATATTATTAACATCACAATTAACATTATAATTATTAAGATCATTGTCTGAGAAATTATCTATAGCCTTTATAGTTTTATATAGACTATAATATTAACATAATATTGTTAGCTTTTAATTTTTTTGTATCTCTATAAAAAAAAAATTTAAAATCATACTTAGACTTTGCTCAGATTAGTTTTTTGAGAAATAAGTATTTTTATAACAAAAATATATATTGAACCTTTAGAATTTTTTGAATATTTTTAAATTTCTCGAATATTTCTAAAATATTCAGAAAATTTAAAAATATTCAGAAAATTCTAAAGATTTTATATAGATTTTTGTTACGAAAAATACTTATCTCTCAAAAAAAATAATCTGAGCAAAGTCTAAATATAATTTTAAAAAAATTTTTATAGCATATAATTTATAAAAATAAAAAAGTGCATCTATAATTAATTTACTTTACTCTTGTTAGTAGTTTAGTGCATTAGTAGTTTAATATATTAGTAGTTTAGTGTATTAGTAGTTCAGTGTATTAGTTGTTAGTGTTGTGAGGTTCAAATAACGTGATCCGAACAAGCTAGGATTGATCACGTTTGCCACAGATATGCAGATCAGTTGCCAAATATAGGCATCCCAGCAATTAATTCAATTAATTCAATTAATTGAATTAATATTATTTCTTAAATATATCGCGAAAGGTAAATTTATTATCAAAAGGGGGTTTAATGGTTAAAGTGATTTGAATAAAGAAATTAGAAAAATAAAATTAAAAGTAAAAACGAAATTTATGTAATAAAATAATTCATAATTAAAAAGTTATTATAAATAAAGGGCCTAATTGTCCCCGAGAAAAAAAAGTCTCGCTTGCTTGATAAAAATATAAAAGTCCCAATTTTATTAAATAAATCGCTCATAATATTACATTAAGCACTGCATCGCTAACATACTCCTTAAGTCCTAAATTATACTTTGTTGTTCGTTTAACCTATTGTTCACGTGACCCAAACCTTCCGGACACTCGTAACCAACTTTGTGACCCAAGTAACCCAAGCCTTAACATCCCTCAGCCTAATCTAACACACCTCTTTCGTAAGGTTACTTACCTTTGGTTACGTGAGTTTTGGTATTGTTGAGCGACCGAGTCGCAGTCATTTCTATATTCACACTACCAAGCCAAGTTGGTGTTGCTATATGACATCATGTAATGGACTTATGCGCACTCATTCTGCTGATCTTTTTGTATACAGGTTTCCTAATAAACTTATTTGTATTTTAGTTGCTGATCTTTTCGTATACAGATTTTCATCTCCAGATTAAATGTTAACTAGTATAACTATTAAAATTCATACTACTTTATCTAACTCAGGATTTCTGCTATGCAGGTCCCCTGTCTGTAGATCCTATTAAGATTTATTTATGTAATATTACATTCCTCAAATGCTCTATTACACTTCCAATATCTGAATGATATTAGTGTAATATGATTTATAGGATTACAACTCTCAGAAATGAACAGAATTTACTATAAGTTGAATACAAAAGTCTAAGTAATTATTCAATTCTGTCAACAGCAGGATTTGAACTCTAGATCTCTTGCATAGCAGTCTGACAACCTAACCACTATACTAAGATTACTAGACCTATAAGATTTAACTTTATAAGCAATAAGTTGGAATTGTTTTTTTGTTAAAATTTAGTTAATAATAAAAATTATATCCTAATTTTTCTCTTGTATAGTAGTAGTATTAGCTGAAGATTTTAGATAATTGATAGTAGTTTTGTTATCAAGATGAATATTGATAGTTGAATTAGAAAAAATAGTAAATAGTAGATATAGTATGCTTCTATTTCTGTTTTAGAAAAATCAGGATATAGAGTAATAGCTACATTAAAATATATATTTGATATGCTTTTAGAGATTCAAGCAATACTAGCTTTAATTTAAGGAGTTTTGATATTTTTAATTGAAGCATCTATATAGAAGTAAAGATTATTAGAATTTAGATCCAGAATTTGATAATAGAGATTAGTTAGTTTTGATATAAGTAAGGTTGTATATAATTTTGAATAATTTGTATATCATAAGAAGGAAGAGTGAGTTGTGAGAAAGGTAAATTTTGATTTAGTTGTATTAATTAATAATGTTGTTGAGTTTTGATTAAAGCAAGAATTTTTAAAAAATTAATTTGGATATTATAAATATTATCCTTTTTATATATTTTAGAACTAAAAATATTAATAAAATTTAAATTAAGAGAAAAGGTAAATTTGTTAGTTTGTAGTTATATTTGTCTATATTTAGATATATTTTGAGTAATTAGTGAGTAAGATTTGTGAGGTAATTTATTATATTAAAAATATAATTAAGTATTAGATTAATAAAAATAGTATAATAGATTATTTTTAGGATTGTTTAGAGAAAAGTACTCAAGTGTATTGAGAAAGTAGTTGGTTTGAGGAAAATTGAGATCTAGTTATTTTTCTGAGATAGTTTGGCTGTTTAATTTAGTTGTTAGTTGTAAAAACTATTTTAGTAGTTTCTTTTTTATAAATTTGTTTGTTTAAAGATATATATTATTCCAAGAGAGAAAGTATAGATTGTCAGCTATTGTAATTTGTTTAATAAAAAGAAGTTTGTTATTTCTAAGACTATTTGTAGTTGCAAAATTAATATTTAATAATAAAATATTATAAATATTAGATTGTAATGAAGAGAGTAGAGATGAAAGTAGGAGTAAAGAGTTGATATTTGCTAAAACAATATTGTTTTTTGCTAGTTGTAAAAGTTGAAAAATTAAACTATAATTATTAACTTTACAAGAGTAATATATTAAAAGTTTTGTTGAGAGTTGAGGTTGTTATATTTTGTATAACTAATTTTTTATTCTCAATAGAAAGATAGCTTTAAGCAGAGTATTGTTATTAAGAAATTAATCTATATATAATATATAAACTTTTGAATTATATTTGTAAATATAGGAAAGTTAAAAGATAAAAAATTTGTGAAGATTATATTATTTGTATTTTTTGTAAGTAAGAGAGATTTTTTAGTATATATTATAAGAAGGTGAGAGAGTTTTATTTGTTAAAATAGATATAAAGTAACTATTTAAAAGAAATATTCAAGAGATAGTTGTAAGATTAGATTGAAAAGTTTAGAAATTTGAGTTAGTATAAGTTTTTTGTAGAAAGTAAGTAAGAGAAAATTTTCTATTTTATTGAAGATAGCTTCATATGTAAGTTGAGATAAGCTTTGACTATCTAAAAATATACTAAGATATCTTATTATTTCTGTTTATTACAAGGTTTTATTGTTTGATTATTATATTAGAGTTGTTAGTTTAGTTGTTAGATTTTTGATCTAGAATAAATATGTAAAAAATCTGATTTAGTAGAATTAATTTCAATATTATTTAATTTATATAAGTTGTTAGTATCATTGAGAATTTCTTGTATAGTTTGCAGATTTTCTGTATATTATGTAGTATTATTTATATAACTAAAGGTAGAATAGTTATAAATATAGATTAATATTGCTAGATATGAATATGCCAAAGTGTATACTTACTGCAGAAAATATGAACCAGAAAAAAACAAAGTATAAAAACCTGGAAGCTACAATAATACAATATGCAAAAGAATTTAGTCTAAGTATTGTAGAAAATAATTTCATAGCAGGTTAGAACCTTATAAATTTGAAAGAGAGAAAAATTGTCTTATTAGTAGCATACTTGATAAATGTGACATAAAAGAAGTACAAGAAAGTATAAGCAGGCTCAATTTATGGCATATAAATCAGCTACTTGACAATAAACAAGAAAGAATAATAATATAGAGACAACTCAAAGTAAGAGAAGGAAAGAGATATATCAGAAGAAAAGCAAAGTGGTTCCAAACTTTAGAGAATAAAATTCCAGAAGACAAGAAATCAAGAGAAGTAAAGAAGGAGTACTAAAAAAGAAAAGGATTCCAAGTACAAGAAGCTGAAAGAAAAATCTTATCTGACAAAAGAAAGAAGGAATAAGTGCTTATAAAAGGTAAAGAGAATAAAAAAAATAAAATTAGCCATATTATTAGAAAGAAAAAAAAGCTTGTAAAAGTAGAAGTTTAGGAAGAAGATTATGAAAATTTGTTTAAAGAATGTAGCCAACAAGAAGTATATAGAGAAGAAGCCAAAATAAAGAAAAATAGCCAAAAAAAAAGGGTAGTACTAAAAGAAGTCTACAATATCTCAAGCTTCATATGAAAGAAAGATAATATACCAGAAGTA
>CAJVPM010000784.1:0-14808 GCA_910592325.1 Scutellospora calospora
TTTTAGTATAGTTTTATTAGTAATAGTTTTGTATAATGATTAGTCATAGTTTTTGGTTATGTTACACAGAAAATTGTAGAATAGTCTAGAATATTATGGAATGTTTTAGAATGTCCCAGAATATCTTGGAATCACATGACAACTTCTAGAATCTTACAGAATGTTCTGGAACTTTTTAGAATTTTCTAGGTATTATTAATCAATAATTAGTAATATGTGTTACCTTAACATTATGCGAAGAGCACAAACCGTAAAAAGCTTATTTACTAAGTTCTGGTTCATAATTTGACGTTAATGATAAGGATATTATGAGACATTATATAATTTTGACCAATAAATTAAATATGGACTTTATTCTTTGGATCCAAATATTGAAGTTTTTAGAAAAGAGCCAATAAATTTTCCAAATCCATAGATGTCCCATGAATAGTCCAAACAACATGAATTATTAACGTTAAATGGGTATAAAAGTGGTATTTTACAAAGGATACCCAAGCTGAACTTTATATATAATTAGTGGAGAAAATACACTACCAGCAACAGGCTCCGATTATCTTTCACGTGTTTCTGTCACCAATAGCAGTCTTTCAAACTTGTCGGATCTAAAGACCTGCTACTGGTTACAGGAACACTGAGAAATAATTGGAGCCTGTTACTGGTAGTGTGTTTTCCCCACTAATTATACATAAAGTTTCAGTTCGGGTATCCTTTAAGAAATGCCACTTTTATCCCATTAAAAATACCGGACGAAACACTAGTTGGCCATATGGTGAAAATAGAAAATTACCGTGGTGGTACTAGAGCTACCTATTATATTATTATGCAACGGTAACGGTAAATATCAAGTTTTAAATTCTGAAATCATTGTTTATACCAAAAAAATTTTAAAAAATGATTGTTAGCCCATTACTAATTTAAGTGTTTGTAATTTATTTCTATATCGATTGAAAAATATTAAATAAATAAATAAATAAATAAATGTAACAGATTATTTGATTTGTTCAAGAGCATATAATGTTCAGATTAATTAACGTTATACGTAGGAAAAAATTTCAGGCAAGTAATCATTTTTGTTGAATTAAATATGTACTTTTCTTTTTTTACATTATAAAAATAAATTACGTACAGTACAAAAAACAAATTATTATTATTATTTTTATTTTTATTATTAGAAACTCAGCTAATTAACTATCAATTTGCCTCAAAGATCTTTTTATCAAATTCGAATTTAAGACTTTATTTTAATTTTAATAATTACAGAATTAGCATGTTCAATCGAAGTTAATCTATTTGTAAGACAAAATTGACTGTATTACAAATTTTATACGTAATAATAACTTAAGATTTTTGTTAACTAATTCTCTTCTATTCTTCTAACACAGATTTTTAATTGCGAATAGGGTATGTAGTCAGAAGTATGAGAAATTATATGGAATTATAGTGAAATAAGAAAAGGGTAAATGTAATTTCATCTGCTAAATGAATGTTAAAAAATTTTTATACTTTAAAAATTTAGTTCTGAACTTCGTTTCAGTAACAGTTAATATTCAGGTACTGGAAAATGTTTATTGGTGATTATGTAAATTGGCTGAGCGGCGTCAAGTTATTGCTATGTTTGTATGTAATTGTTACTAAAATGGGTAGGGCTAAAGGATAGACATTTTTACGAACCGTTTAAATAGAATAATAAGGGCAGACCTTTAGTTAGATTAAATTCAATAATATGATATATTAATTTATTGCTGATAAATATTATAAATTTTGTACGAAATCGCATAGATGGTAATTGTTAAAAAAAAAACGATACTAATTAAGAATAATTAAGACTAAAAAAAACGATACGTATATAATTAAGAATAAATTAAAGACTAAAAAAAAATATAATTAAGAATTAAAAATTAATTTTATTTTAATATGAAATTACCCTTTAGAAATATGTCCCGACGAGTAGCAAAGATCTCATATGAATGATCTCTATAGTTCTTTTGCATATTTCAAATACGTAAAAAGTACATACATAATTTCCAAACTTTTATTAAATCAGCAATGTGGCTGGGATATTAGTTCTAGGTCACCTTATTATGTCATAATCAAGTCATGTATTCCGAACCTAGAACTAAAATGGAATATCATTCAATCACATGTTGGATCGTAATATATAAAATCTAAAAATATCTTCCAATCATTTATTAGACTCTGAAATACTATATTATATATAAAAAGTGAGATACGAGATACACTCTTTCAACATCGAACTTTTGAAAAAATGTCTTTACTTGATCAATCTTATTATTCTCAAATATGGGGCAGTCTCCTGGGGCTTATAATTGTGAGTATATTCTAGGGTTTTGACTCTTTAATTTCTTTTCGTTAATTAACAAATTTGAAAACTTTTTTTTACCTTAGTTAATTTTAGACATTATCGCAATCTTTGAAGTCCTGCAATCTGGACGTTCGATGCTTTCAAAACTTTTATGGATACTTTTGATATTTTTCTTTCCTATCGGTGGATTAATCATTTATTGGTAAATAATAACCCAATTATCCGTTGAAATTTTGAATTAAAGATTATATGATTCTAATGAATTTTTATTTATTTATTTATTATTATTATTATTATTTTAGTTGTTGTGGCCGTGGTGGTAGTATAACTTCGAGAGTTTAACAATTTCTTATGACTTGTCTTTTGCAATGACCTCTAATTAACATATTTAGAATTATGTTTTATAATATTCAAAGGCATCATTTTCTCTTTTTTATTTATGTAATGCGAATTTGCCTGTTTCTCAACATTTTTTTTTTAGTAAATGAATTCCAATAATTTCATTATAATGTTCATCATTTTAATTTTTCTATAATTAAATATAATTAAAGCTAGGGCGCTCGACATTAATGCGCTATTTTTTCCAAAATTGTAAAAATTAAAGTTTCACATGTTCAAACCTAATTCATAATACAGTAATAAAAAAAGAGAAGATAATTTTACAATTATCCTAACCTTGTTTTATAATATGAATGATAGAAAGAATCGACCTAGACTGTTTTACTTTTATCGGGCTATTACCTCTAAAAACTTGGACGACATGTGGGATCTTCATTAATACAATGATAATAATGTAAATAATGATCAGGATCATTGTTAGATAAAGATCCCATGTGATTAAATATAGTGGTTGGATACGTTAGGTCAACTATACGGATACGTATTCGAATATCTAAATATAAAACCGAATATATTGTTACTATAGTAGATTGGGAGAGTGGGTAACGTTGCACGGTTTAGCTCCAATAGTTAACTTGGTTGGGACGTGACGGCATCTCACTTAACCAGGTGGTCTTCAAGCATTAATGATCGTTGGGAATAAAGGAAAGGCAGATCATTGTTTTATCAAGAACTCCTCTCTCCTTTATTAAATGAGACAGCCTGTGTTTTTATACATTTTACGATCTTAAGAGGCCTGACCTGTTAGAGGCTTCGTGCTATCACTTTAGCCTCACACAGCCTTTACATAAACTAAAACTCTAACACTATGATGTACTCAAAATTTGGATTACGTTCTTGATTAAGGATGGGCAAATCGTGAATTTTTCAAATTTTCTGCAGGATGCATGAAATGCGCATTGCATATAGTAGAGATATACTGTAATTCTATTCCAGTTGGCCAGAATTATGCCAGCTGGCCAGAATTATGCCAGCTGGTCAGATTTATATCAGCTAGCCTGAATTTTAAAAATCACACTGCGCAGTGACCCACCCCTATCTTTGATGCACTTTTAGTAAAATATTTTTGAACTTTGAGCGAATATATCTCAAGAACTGCTTGACCAAATTCGATGAATTTTTTTTTTTTTTTTTGTTTTAATTCTATGGATATATGGAATTCAAATAAAAAAAAGTTCACCGATTTTGATCGAGCGGTTGTTGAGATATCTTCGCTCAAAGTTAGTAAACAAATTCAAAAAGTCTATTAAAATAAGTGCACCCAATTTTTTCTAAAACTTTGAACGAAGAGATCTCAATAACTACTCGACCAAATTCGATAAATTTAATTCTACAAATATATAGAACTCAAATAATAAAAATTTCATCGATTTTGGTCAGGCGGTTGTTGAAATATCTTCGTTTAAAGTTGAAGAGAATCAAAGTTGATAACCAATTACTATTAGCAACTAAGCGAATACGTAGAGAGTATGAATGTCTTATTGATGTAAAATGTTATCAAATGATTAATTTCTTTACCTGGAAACTTTATGCACATGATCTCATATGTCTAATACCAAATTTATACGTATTATTTACTGTATTCAAATTTGGTCTTCCAATTCAAATTAACTTGATTCCGAAATTCCGAATTATTTAAGAAAGAACTTTTTCGTAAAGGCCATTTATTATTTAATTTATTTTATTATGGAATTTGTCAAGATTAATACGTTAGGGTATCAAATTAATGCTAACAATTTTAATGTAAACTATTTGTTATTGATTATAATAGGAGTTTTTATTCCGGAAATAATTAGGTCACAGAATTCATTCATTGTGATTAGGAATGGACAAAGTAATTTATTAAATAATCAATACTTATTTTTTATCGTTTAATTAATATTAAGTAATATCTATATTACTAATGTTAAGTAAATTCTTACTTATTACTACGTATCACATGATCAATTTCATTATATGAAGGGAGATGGCACGTTAAAAAGGTTCACCATTTATGCTATAGAAAGAAAATCCCGAAAATTATTCATCAGATTCCGCATTAATCGCCATTCAAATTTATTCATTGAATACTTCAATAAAAATTGGCTTATATACATCAATACGGAATCCAAAAATTTATAGCGATGAAAGCAAAAGTGTCTAAAAAAAATTTTTCCCGTTGTACGTATCTATAAACCCAAATGATTGTTAAACCTGTACTTTTTTTCTTTTAAAAATTAATGACGTTAACGTTAATGACTCATAACCGGTACGCCTTGTTGACCTTTTGCATACTTGAAACATAACAATAAGAAATACGTAATTAGTTAAGAATGGTTTAACAAGTGTGACAATAAAAAGCTTATCAATTAATATCTTGTTACGTATCGATAATTATTAACTACGTATAGATGGTCACTCAAAACCATTCTACGTAATTGTTTTTCCCGATTTTCCATAATAGGTTATTAGTAAAATAATTATATGCGTACATGGAAAATATTTATATATCATAATGGTAATTTTCACACCATAATAAATCATGTGAAATGTTTTACCAAAATCGTAATTTATTCGAATATTTTGTTTAAAGAGGTTCCCAAAATCAAGCCCGCTGGGTGGGTGTCTCTTTACTATTAATTATTTTTTATTTAAATTGTATAATTTAAAAAAAAAAAAAGTTTTTCAAAATGAGTGATGTGGATCGTAAAAAAGAATTGTTAGAAAAAAGGCAAAAACTTGCAAGACTTAAGCAACAAAGAAATGAACGTTTTAATAATCAAGGTACAACGATAATAACCGAGGCTGCGCATAGAATTGATCCGGTAATTTTTGTGCAATTAAAATTATATTTTTTTTTGTAATCCTAAAAATTTTAATAATATTTATTTATAGGAAAGTTATCGTAAAGTTGATAATTATGCTAAAATCTTGGCAGAAGAAAAAGATAGGGCAACACGTCCCGGATCTCTATCAAGTCTGGAAGATTTTGATATTTCTGATAAAGTCAAAGTTGAGAAGGGCAAGAATTCTACGTATTCTACATACAAGTATTCGTCTTCGGGAGCCTCGGTCCCTCAAAGGTTTTTTTTTATTTTCTTTTATTTTTTGCAAAATGTTTTATTAAAGTCGTTCATTATCTTTTATTCAGCCATAATGGTTTCTTAATTAACTACTATTTTTCTTAATAATAGCCCAACATATCCAACACATCCCTTTACCAATCGTTTTCTACCTGAATTCAGTTCGTTCCAAGAGGATTCAATAAACGTTGGTGCAAGGGTAAAAACAATAAATTTTTAATTAAATTTTTTTAAATAAATTTTTATTAATTATTTTGATTGATTAAATCAGACTTTAGTATTTCGTGAATTCGAAATACAAACCGATGAAAGTTCTTTCGATACTAAGCCACCTTCAGAAGAAGAAATTAGGGAAAAGGTTTTGAAAGAACATGAAATTAAAAAGGCCGCTTTAGAAGCTGAACGGTTGAAAATAGAAACTGAAAAGAAAATAAAAAAAGGTAATTTCTAATAATTTCAAACATAATATTAATTAATAAATAAATGTTTTAGTGATAATAAATGTTAATAATAAAAGTTAATAAATGATACGATAATATTAATAATGAATAGTATTAACAAATAGTAATAACAAATAACAATAATAATTTAATTAGAGTTATCGGAAGAAGATAAAAAAGAATTAATAACTTCGCCAAAATTTGCTAAATTCGTTAGCCATTCTGCCGAACTTGTTGAAAATACTCTTAATGAACATTATGATTTTATGATAGATTATAAAGTTGTTAAAGAAGTAGAAAGGTAATATTTTTTTTTTTATTATTCATTATAAAAAATAAAAAAAATAAAAAAATTAATAAATTAATTTTTTTTATTACTTTATTATTAAAAAATCTATGATTTGATATAAATAAAAAAAAGTAATGAGGAATCAAGAAAGCTTATTAAATGCGAATGTTCATTCTTCGATGACCGATGGAGTAAAAATCGATCTGTTACTGACGTTAATTGGTCGAGTAAAGTAAGATACACTTATTTCAAATATTTTTTTAATAACTTTTCTAATCATTAATATATATATACGCAGGATCCTGAACGTGTTGTTGCCTCCTTTAATAAAAATCCATTAGCAATTAATGAACCAGACGGCATTGTCTTGGTGTGGAATTTATTACGTCCTGAAAAACCAGAATTCGTTCTTCATTCTCAAGTTAGTTCTTTATTATTATTATATAAATTAACTATACTACTTTGTTATACTAGTTGCATTAATTACACTGATTATGATTGTATTAATTTCACTAATTATTCATAATCTATATACTTAGTCGGATGTGCTCACAACTACATTCTCCGATTTTAGATCAGAACTTGTTATTGGTGGTACATATTCTGGCCATATAATGCTTTGGGACATGAGGGCAAAATCATCTCCTGTTCACAAAACCTCTTTCTCTGTAAATGGTCATACACATCCTATCTATTCAATGCAAATTGTGGGTACCCAAAATGAACACAATTTAATCACTGCAAGCACTGATGGATTAGTATGCTCTTGGCAATTAGATATGTTGGTTCAACCTGTGGTATATGTTATTTTTTTTTTTCTATCATAATAAATAAATAAAAATTAATATAATATTACACTACATTTATATATTTTAGTTACTAAATTATTTTCAAATTTTTAGGATCGTTTGGAATTAATTCATTCAGAACATAGTAAAACTGATGAAGTTTCAGTTACTGCATTTGGATTTCCCGATAATGAGAATGATACTACAGCTTTCTGGGTCGGAACTGAAGAGGGTAATATATATCAAGTTAATCGATATGGACGTCCTGGAGGGTAAATATAAAAAAAGTTCTTTCATTTTTCTAATAATCATTCTAAATTATTCTAAGTTATTTATCCATTTTGTCTTTTTTTTTTTAGCAAAGCCGGAATAAATCAATGTGACTTTTATAAAGGTCATTGGGGTCCAGTCACTGGCCTTCATTTCCACCCAAAGATTGGATCAGAAGACTTTGAATTTAATGATTTATTTTTAACTTCATCAGTAGATTGGACTGTTAAATTATGGAGAGCTAAAGTAAGATAATTCAGAATTATCATAAAATTTAATATAAAATTATAATAAAATATGTATATATATATATATATATTTTTTTTTTATAAAAAGTCATTTTTAAATACTCCGACATCTCCGCGAATTATTACACCGTTACATTCTTTTGAAGGTGCAGATGACTATGTTTATGATGTTAAGTGGTCACCTCGTCATCCAGCACAATTTGCTTCTGTCGATGGTACAGGAAAATTTTCTGTATGGAACTTGAATGTCGATATAGAGGTAACTTAAATAAATTTTATTGTGCTATACATACAAATATATATATATATTATGTATGTATGATCAAGTTTTCCAAACTTATTATTTTTTTTTATATTATAATGATAGGTACCTGTTGTGAGTACTCAAGTCGGTAAACGCAAGGCATTAAATAAGATTCAATGGGATAAAGAAGGAAAAAAGACAGTAATTGGATCTTCTGATGGGCATGTTTATATTTATGATATAGGAGAGGTAAGATAAAATTATAAAAGTTTGATATGTAATTATTATTAATTAATGATCATGATTAAATTTTTTTTTAGTTATGTATTCCTCATGATGATGAAATTGCTCTTATGAAAAATACGATTTCAGAATTAAAAGGTGTCAATATAATGGATAATTTGGATAGTTATAGTGGAAGGTTTACTTTTACAAAATAATTATTGTTAAATTTTTATGTAATTTTTTTTTTTTCAAAATTTGGTTTATTTTTTGTAACATGAAATTTCTATCTGATGGCTATCATATTTGTTGAGCAAGATGATAGAAACCCATCAGAGATTTTAACTTGCATATAGTTTGTATTGTTATTTGTCTTAATAAGGTATTCAAAGTATTGTACATTATATTACTGGTGGTTTTTTTTGTTTATATAGTACTTATTTTCAAATTTGTAAATGAGTTAAATTAAATAAATTTAAGAGGTTTTTTTTAAAAAATACTTTTATGTCGAAATGTTTTAAAAAAGCTAATACACATAGGTTTAAAAATTTTGTTAAACAAAAGTAGATTCAGTATTACAATATTTACAATATATTTTTTTTTATACAATTGTAATTTAATTTGAATAATTATTAAGATTGTGGTTATTTCAACTATTTCTATTTATTATAATTTATATATAATTAAATATATAAATTTGTTAAACTATTCTAATATATAAGTTTGCTATAAGAGTTTAAATGTATAATAACAGTTTAAACAATGAGTTTTAGTTATAAACACAGTTTATAATATTAGTGATAAGAATATTTAACACTTTAAATATTTTAGAGGCAGTGATTATAAAATTAATTTTTTTTATCTTTACTAATTGTATGCATTTAGACAATATTGACTATATTAGATAATTAATTTATTGTAAATAAGTATTTAATAATAAATATATATTTTTATAATTTTAATAAAACTAATTAATATTAATAAATTATCTTCATACTCATAGACCAAATTAATTTTAATAAAATAATTTGAAAGATATTAATTAATAATAATTTTACTTTATAAAAATAGCAAAACTTGTTTACAAAACAAGATCATAAATATTTATTTATATTATTATATACAAATCTTTTCATTTATATTAATTTATTTAAATCAGTGAGTATAAAATTATTTATTTTCAGTATAAAGTTTAAAACTGCAAATATGAAATAAACTTTAAATATATTATATAGAAAATTTAAATATAGAAAATACATTTATTATAATGAATATAATATGCAACTAGCATAGTATTTATTATATAATTCTAATATAAACAAGTAAAAATAAAGATATTGATAATTTTATAAAAGAATTTCAAATTAGAATTTTAAGAATGAAAATGTAATTAAATAAATTCTGTTTATTAAATTATCTAATATTAAAAAAATTAGCAAAGAAGAATTTGGCTCTATATATAAAGTAATCTAGTTGAATAGTATACAAAAGGTTAATAGAGTAATAATAATTATATAAGAATATATGAATCAAATAATACTGTTAAACACAAATTATTAACTCTTCTTATAGATCACTTGTACCAAAACTTTTCAAAAACATTTGTTCATAACTAAATATTTTATTAAGTAAACTACTCTTGGGCCACTAAGCAAAATTGTTCTACACAAAATTCTGCTTTAGTAAAGCCTAATCTTATATCTTTCAAACTCTAACTTGCAAAGATATTTACTTAAATATTTAATATAACACTTTTATTATTATCTCTGAATTTTAATAAGACAACAACTCTAGATCACTATAAGAGTTTTGTCTAGCTCATTCTTGGCTTCACACATATATAAATTTTATAAAAAAATGGATAAAAACTCATTAAATTATTAAAGGAAAACTCATTTAAGATTTTTTCTAAAAATTTTAAAAAAATAAAATTCTTTTCTCTTTCTCCTCTCAAACCCAAAACTAAATCATGTGAAAATCAATTAAAATCTATTGGTTCACCCAAAAATAACACTAATTATTAAAATTTCCCTTTTAAATTCATTTTAATTAAACACAAATTAATTACTTATATATTTGTACTAATTCTAAATTAGTATAATATAACATTTAAATTTTACTATTTTTAGTTTAGTAATACATATCAGGCTTTGTACTACACTAGCTACACTAGCCACAAGCCACACTAGCTACCTTGTAGATTATACAACTAGTGTTACATTATGTAAACTAAAGTATACCTTTCTATGAAACTTTCTTTGCTTACATCCCAAATATAATATTATTAAACTATTTAAATCTCTCTATAACAACTTTTAAAACTAATATATTACTACAACAACATGTCTACTCTTGTCCAATATGAACCTGACTCTTTCAATATTGACTACTTCTTATCTAAATATAGTAATAGATATAGTATAGTTACACATGAACAAGATCTTACACAACTCAAACCTATACTTTTTGCTTTAACCTTTCCTATTGCACACCTGCTAAACAACTTCATTTTTTTCATATACAATCTCAACTCTCTCTAATCAACTACATTTATAACAAATACCATATCTATTTTACTTCCAAACATTATACTTTAGAAATCTCTAGACCTAACACTTCTACACCAAATACTAATACTTCTATATCTATAGATATTATACTCAAACCATTTCAAAAACTCCAAGACCAAATCTCCAAATTACTAATTAAATAAAATATAGCCTCACTATCTTTTTTTCTATTCAATTATGATACTGAAAATACTGCTACATCCTCTACAAATTTAAATCTTTTTAAACAACAAATTCCTATTATAGCTCATTCCTACTATATTCATATATGCTTAGTTTGTTACAAAAATATACCCTCTGTGTTTTCCTCTCAAATGAAAAACATTTTCTTCAATCTAAAACTGTTCTTAAAGGTTTCTTAGTTTATACAGAATGCATTAATAATATTTAAATCAAATCTCTTTTCTAATCAAAGCCTCTAATATCAACTTAGCAAAATACCTATTATTTTATCAAATTTTAGTTTATTATTTTCTTACCAAAAAAAAGCTCTATTCAAATTCACTCTCTCTAAATTTATCAAAAAACCTCTTCTCAAAAAAGATACTTCAAATAATCTTGATTGGTTTAAAACTTTTCTAATAACTGAAGAGATGGAACAATATACTTAACTTAATACACAGGTCTCAATTAAACTTTTTAACTTTCTAAAACCAAATCTTATCAATTTCACTTCAGAAAAAATATTCAAACCAGTATCCAGAAAAACTCCTGTCTCAAAAAGTAACTTCAAATACCTCATAAAATTAATAGCAGGACAATGTCCTGATTTTTTTACAGACCTTATCTTCAATGCTAACTCAAATATTGACAAAGCAACTACAATCCTATTCAATATCATTCTCTCAACCTTCAAATCTCTACTATCTAAATTTACATCAATTCTCTTTACTAAACTAAACTACTAAAAAATTCTATCATCTTATAATTCAATTCCTTTTTATACTATTCAAAACCGTAATTTATTTGCTATTAACCTTGCTAGAATTCATCTTTTTCTTCATAATAACTACAAAACTATTCATGCTAACAAATTTTTTGAAGATCTTAGTATTAAACCTAAAAGATTTTAATTACACTACTTTATCTCTGAGGACAAAATTTACCAACTCCTCTTTAAAATATAACATAATAACAAATTCAATATCAATGTCTCTCTTAATATTTCTAAACAACAATTTATAGAAACTTTTAGGATCTTTTCACTCAAAAAACACAAAGAAGACTTTGACAAATAGTTTGAACTTTTCTTTAAAATCTACAAATATTAATTTTCTACAATTGACTAAACAAAAACCTATAATTATATTAAATATGAAATCACACTCAATCTTGTAAAGGCTTGCAAAAACTTCTTCTTAATAATTTTAAAATAATTTCAATTAATTCTCTTCATGAATATACAATCTTATGCACCAAAGCTACCATTTTTCATATTCATACCTATACTGGCACTGACTGCAATATCTTGCCTACTAATATAGAACACACTTTTAAAAATATCTCAACCTCATTTTTTAACTAATTTTTTACTAAATTTCTAGTAGCTTAATCCTCTAACTCTTCTAAGGACAGAATTAGATAGATACACCTTGTACTTGACTGTAGGCAATTCTAAAAAGACTAACTAAATAAAGCATCTTTTCAAATTTTTACACTGATCACTCTATTTCATAAACTAGCTAACTTAGCTAAACAAGAATTCATTAAAGAAAACAATACTATAACTAGTATTAAAAGACATACTTACTACTTCATACTTATTTTAAAGCTTTTCTTATAGCTATAGCTATAAACAAAGGAATATCCACTCTTAGCCAATATCAAGCAATTCAAAAAATCACCTTTAAACCTATAAACACACATCATCTTGCTAAAATTCTACATACTTTTACTTATTCCAATAACCAAAACTCTCTAACACACAAATTTCTGTAAAATATAAGAACTGATTCTATCTTTAAGCAAAAAAAATTATCTTTAAAAATTTAATATCCAATTTAATACTACTACAATTAACGATGATATTTTATTCAATATAATATCTTCATCCTCAATAAAAAACAAAAATACCAAACAAACATATGCTAATAAATTTAATTCAAATATCAATACAATAATATCCTATATTCCTTTTCAATAAATCTTTCTGTAGATAACATTAATACAATTGCTACTTCTAGAATAATAATATCCTTTACTTATAGTAGGCTATTTCTAGAAGAGAATATAATAAGTGAATAGGCAAACAAGTTTATTTACATAAAAGACCAATTTTATGATAGCTAGACCCAATGTATAGAACAGGCTTTAAACTCTTGTATAACTATAAAAACCAAGTATATAGTGAGTAATTCTACAGAAGTTAACTCCTTCTCTTTAGTTACTAACATCTCATCTCATACTAAAGTAACTACCTATTTTAACCTCTTCTTATTAAACTACAAGCTGTCTCAAATAAACTAAGATATAACTCTAAGGTTCTTTCTAAAATATATCCAAAACTTATCCTTCTTACATCTATTCAAAATTTTAATTAACAATCACAAAACAGAAACCTATATTTATATCAACACAAATAAACTACTCTTATCTAATTATATTCTACTCCTACCAACATACTACCATAAATTTTACAACTTACCTATTTATATAAAAATCAAACCTCTATAATTTGATACTAATATTTTCCTTCAATTTAACTACAACCTTCCTAATAACAACTCTTCAACCTCAAACTCTTCTTCTCCAAATCAAGAAATACAAGCTAACTCATTAATAATTCACTCTCTTAATACAAATAGTTTATAGAATAATATAAACAATTAAGCCTTATTGACTATATTATAGAAAATTAAATTGATATATTCAGAATCTCTAAAACTCACCTTAACTCCAAAGAAGCCAAATTCTCTACAATATCCAAAAATCTTATTGACTACCAAAATCTATAGGCACCAAGTGATTTTAGACAAGGTAGTATAGACATCATAATTCACAAACACATAGCAAAATATATAGAAAAAATTTAAGTCTTCAAAAACTTCTTAATAGAAATAGACATATTTTTCAAAAACAACCTTATCAAACTTATCTAAATCAACTTTTCAACACAAAAGAAAAAATTTTTTTATAAAGAAATTCTAACATACCTTACTCCAATTCTCCAATTCTCTTAATACAAAATTATAATTATGAGTGATCTAAATGGTACTTCAAACCCAAAATCAACAGACTACCATACAAAAAATATAATATTTTAGAAAACCAACTCCTTAAAAATCTCAAACACCAAAACTTCAAGGATATATTCTGATTCTTCTATCTATCATCTACAAAATTTATATATATTTACAACAATAGTACTAGCAGAATCAACCAAATTTGAACTAATATCTATATTACTCTTCTTGATTATACAGATATACTACTAAACTTATTTTCTACTTCAGATCACTCAATTATCTTACTAGAAACAACAATAATAACTAACAAACTCTATACACAGAACCTTTAATATATACTATATTCAAATAGAACCTAGCACAAACTACTCATATTGAAAAATACTAACAATATACAGATCAAAATCTCTATAAACTTCTAATATCCATCTCCAAAATAACAAATAATGAAGACCTTAATAATATATGGAAACAAATTGAGAAAATAGTTACTAAGAGCTGCTTTGATTTCTGTAGGTTGAGTAGTTAGAATATTGTTAGAGAGGAGTTAGTCTAAGTTTATGCTATTGTTTGGTTTTTCTAGTATATTTTAAAAAAATGTTTTGGATTTTAGGTGAAGTTATTATTTTTTTTTTGTAGTTTGTTTTAAATTTCTAAAAGAGTTTAATGTTTTTTTTCTTTTTGTATTATGTTTTTAAGTTTTTAATTTCACTATTAAGAAGTATTGGAATAGTATTTGCATTTGGATTTGCATTTAAAAAGAGTTGG
>CAJVPM010000785.1:0-14802 GCA_910592325.1 Scutellospora calospora
AGATATATTTGTTATATTTAGTGTTTTTAGATGTTCAGTTATGTGTTGTTGTAAAAGGTTGTGTAGATTAACTGTGTGTAGTGTGCAGGAGAAGAGATGTTTAGTGTTTTCATATTGATTGCAATGTACGCAGTTGGGTGTGAGGTATAGATTTGGGTAACAGATATTTAGGTTTGCCATAGTTGGAAGGTTGTTAAGAAGTATTTTGTTTCTGAGTGAGTAGAATTTTAAGTTGTTGTTTTGGGAGTTTATTATATTGATAAGTTGAAGAATGTTATATGGTTGTAAATTTCAGAGTATTTTGATCTATATAAGTTTGTTTAGTGTTTGAATTAAAAGTATATTTGTACAGAATTTACATATTTTGAATGTAATGGGTATTTGGTTCTATGAAAAGAATGTGAGTAGAAAGAAGTAGTTAGTGTTTAGATTGATTTCTGTTTTGTTAGACCCTTGTTTTGTGAGGGAGTCAGTGATATTATAGAAGGAGTTTTTGGAATATAATTTGGTTTTATATGTAGTGTATTGTATGTTTTTCTTTTTAATAAAAAAGTTTAGTATATGAATGATGTCTCAGTTATTTTGTTTAGTTTGTGTTGGGCAGTCATATGGCAAGTTGTTTTTAAGTATTTGGATTATAGAAAGATTATCTAGATGAATGTGAATTTTGTAGTTAGTTGGTAAAGTTAGAAATAAAAATATGAATATTGAGAGTTCAGCTCTTGTAAAGTTTGATGCATTTGAAATTGATGTGTTGAATTTAATTTGAGTATTATTTTGAAGTATCCAGGTGATGCCAGTTTTGATATTTGGAGTTTGTGAGTTTTTAATTGATATGTCTGTATAGAAATATAAGTTATTTGGATTTAAAGAGAGAATTTGGTTGTGAAGGTTAATAATTTGGTTTTGGTATAATAAATTTGTGATTGTATTTTGGATAATAGATATATTGAATAGTAAAATTATTATTTCTAGTAGAATATGTGTTGGAGGTATTGTGAAGAAGTAATATATTTTGTGCAGAGCTTGAATTTCTTGTTGGTTGATGCAAAGTTTGTATTGTTAGTTTTCTTTTTGTGTTTTGCATTTGATGTTAATTAGTTAGTTAGAGTTAATATAGAGTTTGTCAGATATAAGTGATATAAGTGTTGAGTTTGTATTTTGAAAAAGAATTTGGTAGATTTGGAATATTGCATTAGGAGGTTTGTAGTTAGTAATTTTACTAATTTTGTATTCAGTTTAGGTATTAAGAAGAGACTAGCAGTTTTTGTTATAGTTTTGTAGTATTATTAGATTTAGTGTGTTTAGAAAAGGAGTTGTTATTATTAGATTTAATTTGGCCAGATTTCGAGAATTGGTATTGAGTTGATTTGGTTTAATAAGTCTTTGAACTATTTAGAAGTTGGACTATGTAGTGGTCTATAAATTCTAAGATATATATTTTTTCAAGGTAGTAGGTATTGATTATCAGCTATAAGGAGTTGTTCGAGGAATAGGATCTGGTTGTTTCTGAGGCTAAGAGTCATTGCTATGTTTGGTTTTAAAAGAAAGTTGTATATAAAGTTGAGTTGTTTAGTTTGATTATTAGTTTGTAAGTTTTCAAGAATAGGGTTATTGAGTGATATATTGTTTTTGTATATAAGTATGAGTTGATTTATGATTGTAAAGTTCATAGTTTTTCATTGTTTGAGAGGATAATTTTTTTGGTTAAAGTAGGTTGCCAAACCTTGGTTAACTATTCTTTTATATGCATTAGAGTGATCTGAGATAGGAGTATGTTTGAGTTTAAGCATCTGTTGATATTGCTACTATTGTCAGTAGAAATAATTTGTTAAGTGTTAGAATGTTTAGAAGTTTGGAATTTGTAAGAATATCATTATTTGTATTAATTAGTAGGTGTAGCATATATTTGATGCTTTTGATAAGTTTAGCTGAGAGTTGATTTATTTTTTTCTGAGAGAGAGAGCAGATTTGGAGAAGATATTCTATTGATGGTGATAGAATGGTGTTGAATAGTCTAGAAATTTGTATTAGAAGAAGTTTTTTGTATTGGATAAGATTAGTAAATTGATATATTTTGTTTGAGATTGTATTGATAGTAGGTTTGGATGAGCCGTTTCTGTCAAGAAAGATGTCTAAGTATCTTATTGTTTCATTTGGTTTGCGAAAGTGAATTTGTTAGTTTTTGAAAATTAGAGAGGAGTTTGGTGATATATTTGTTTGAGTAGATTTGGATTTGGATATGTGAAGAAGATCAGATTTTGAGGGGTTTATTTGAATATTATTAAGATGGTAGAGTTCTGAGATATCATGAAGTATTTCCTGTAGATCCTTTTTTTTTCACAGAGCCAGACAGTGTTATCCATGAATGCTAAGGGAGGAATTGTAATGGGAGTAGATTTGTTAGAGAATATAAGGTCAGAAGGTGATTTAGCTATTATTTTGAGAAATTTGGATTTGTGTTTAGTATTGATATAGCTTAGAATAGGATTATAGTATATTTTCCAAAGGAGTAGTGAGAAGGTTTTTTCTTGTTCAATGCTAGAGTAGAGAGAAATTAGTTCAGTGAGGCTATGAGCTGTGATTACTTTTGCTTTCCTATTGTGATGTAGAAATTAGATGAAGTTGATAGCATTTTGGGAAATTTCAATTCTTTTGCAGGTATCAATGAAGTATTTGATATTAATTTTATCGAAGGCTTTGGATATGTTCTAGAAAAGTTCTATGCTTCTTTATTGTTTGCTTTGTAATATTCAATAGTATTTATTAAAATTTGAATTGGAGTATATGTTGAACAATTTTTTATAGCTACGAAGTTTAGATTGCTAAGGAGATAGTTTTGATTTATGATTTAATTGAGGCATGTAGTGAAGATTTTGGTTAAGCATTTTTTTATGTGTTCTATTAGAGAAATTGGTTGTACTTGATCTAGTATGAAATCTCAGAAGGATTTTTTGGGAATGAGCATAATATTAGATGTTTTCTATTCTGTAGAGATACTTTGTAGAAGGAGGCATTTGAAAAGAAAAAGTTGAAGGATGTTAAGACTTTTAGAGTTAAGTGTTTTGATATGTTTATAGTTGAGTTTAAAAAGGCTAGCAGCCTTTTTATTTGGTAGTTCTTTGATTGTTTTGAACCATTCTTCTGGTATTATTTCTGAGAGAAGGTTGTAGTATAAGTGTTCATTTTCTGAGTGAAGTTTATAGAGATCATAAAAGGGTGAGTTTGTATCTATTTAAGTATATAGGAGTTCTTGGAAGTATTGTTAGAAATAGTTATTGAGAGATAATTTAATTTTAGAGAGTTGGGTAATTAAATTGTTATCAGTTAGTATACAGTCTAAGTTAATGCTATTTTTTAGTTTTTCAAGAACGTTACAGAAAAAGATTTTGGGGTTTTGAGTAAAGTTTATATTTCTTTCTTGTAATTTGTTTTGAATTTCTGTTAGTGTTTGTTCTTTTGTTTCTTTTTGAATTTGGGCTTTGAGGTTTTTGATTTTACTTTTGAGAAGAATTAGAATAGTGTTTGAATTTGGGTTTGCATTTAGAAATTGTTGAAAAGATTTGAGTAGAAGAGTATTGTAAGAGTATTTGTTAGTATAGGAATTATAAAGTTGAGCAATATCTGAGTTTGTAAGAGATTTTTTGATTTTGATAATGTTTTTGAGTTGGTTGTATAATGGAGGCAGTATGGGTTTTGGATGATCTGATGATAAGGTGTTTGTTTTGATTTTTTTGTAAGTAATGTGTTTAAAGGCTGCTTTGTTAATTGATTTTTTAATTTGATACTATATATTATCTAAATTTTCTGTATTTGTAATTTTAGAGATTAGAGTTAGTAAGTGGTTTAAGCTTTGTTCTGTTTGGTTTTGGTATGCTTCTATTTGGGTAGGTTGTGTTTTGTCTCATAAAAATAGAGTTTATGCATGGTTTGTTGTTATAGTAGGTTTGTTTAGAAGGATTGTTACTTCTAAGGTAATTATTGAATAGTTTGATGTAGTGAAGGGATTTGGTAGAATATCTGCATAGTCAAGAAGTGTAATATGAATATTAGTCCATATTTGATCAATTCTGCTAGCACTGTTATTGTGAGTATATGTAAATTTAGCAGTGGTAGGATAAAAGAGCCAAAAGGTATCATAGAAGTTGGATATTTGAGAGTTTTAAGGAGTTAGTGTTCTGGTATGCTAGTTTTTTTAGCAGGTAGTCTGTCTAATTTAGGATTTGGGGTACTATTTAAATCCCCTATGATTATAATTTTGAAGTTAGTAGATTAGAAGATAGGAGATAAGTAGGTAGTAACTTCTTTATGTAGTTGTTTTTTCTCTTGAGTAGGAAAATAGATTTGAATTATTTTGATATAATTATTTTTAAAATAAAGATCAATTTTGAGTATAAAGTTTTTGAAGCTTTGAATTTTTCTGATATATTTTGCTATTTGGTTATGAATTAAAATTCCAACACCACCCTGATGATAATTACTAGGTGTCCAGAATTTTTTTAATAATTAGAGAGGTTTTTTGATATTGAAGAGAATTTTGCTTCTTTGAGGTTTAAGTGAGTTTCAGAGATTCCAAATATATCAATTTGGTTTTCTGTGATGTAATCTATGAGGCTTTGTTGTTTGTAGTTTTCTAATAGGCCATTTGTGTTTAGAGAATTAATTTTTAGTGAGAGAGTTAATGTTTTATTTTCTGTAAGAGAGGTATTTGTTGTTTGGTAGTTAGTAATATTAGAAATATTAGTAGGTTTGTAAAAGATATTTGAGTCAATTTGTGGTTATTTAATTTTTGTTTGGATTGGTAGATTATAAAATTTTTGATAGTGTTGAAGAGAGAGTAAGGTATGATTTGGAAGGAGAGATTCTTTTGTGTCTGTATAGACATGAGTTTCTGTTTGTATTTCGTTAATAGAGATTTTGAATAAGAGTGTATATGACAGTTTTTGTAGATGTTTAAGAAAAGAATTGAGAGTTTTGTTTTTGCTAAGTATTAGAAGGTTGTTTATTAGTAGAAAATTATTGTAACAGGTATTTTCTTCAGTGTGTGTTGAAGTATTGGTAACTGAAAAGGGAAGTAGGTCTTCTGTAGAGTCACTCACCATATACCCAGTTCTCACAGTTGTGCAAGAGTCCAAAGCCTGTTCTGTATGTTAGGTCTGGCTATCATAAAATTGGTCTTCTACATAAATGGACTTATCTGCTCATCCACTTACTTCATTCTCTTCTAGAAATAGCCCATAATAAATGGAGGACATCATTATTCTAGAAGTAGCAGTTGTATTAATATTATCTACAGAAGAGTTTATTGAAAAGGGTTGTGTGAAGTTGTTGTATTGATGTTTGAATTGAGTTTGTCAGCATAAGTTTGTTTGGTATTTTTATTTTTTGTTAAGGATAAAGATGGTGAGTTGAATAGAATGTTATTATTAATAGTAGTAGTATTGAATTGGACATTAAATTTTTCAAAGATAATTTTTTCTGCTTGAGAATAGAATTTGTCTCTGTACTCTGCAGAAATTTGTGTAATAGAAAGTTTTGGTTATTAGAGTAAGTAGAAATATGTTAAAACTCTAGCAAGGTGATGTGTATTTGTAGATTTGAAGATGATTTTTTAGATTGCTTGGTGATTATTAAGAGTAGATATTCCTTCATTAATAGCTGCAGATGAGAGAAAGGCTTTAAGATAGATATAGAAGTAGTAAATACATCTTTTAATATTGGTTATAGTATTGTTTTCTTTAACAAATTCCTGTTCAGCTGAGTTTGCTAGTTTGCAGAATAGATTTATTGGTATAGGAGTTTGAAATGAAGCTTCATTTAGTTGGTCTTTTTCAAATTATAGAGTATTAAGTTCAGGATGTATCCATCTAATTCTGTCTTAAGGATGGAGTTACTGGAAATTTGATAAAGAATTAGTCAAAGAAGGAGATTGAAATATTTTTAAAAGTATGTTCTGTATCAGTAGGTAGAATATTGTAGTCAGTACCAGTACAAGTATAGATGTAGAAGAGAGCGGCTTTGGTACAGAGAACTGTATATTCACAGAGAGATTTAATTGAAGTTATTTTGAAGTCTTCTAGAAGAAGTTTTTTACAGGCTTTAGCTAGGTTGAGACAATTTTATACTTGATGTGATTGTAGGTTTTGGTTTGATCGATTTCTGAAAATTAAAATTTGTAAATTTTGAAAAATGGTTCGAACCATTTGTCAAAATCTTCTTTATGTTTTTTGAGTGAAGAGATCCTAAAAGTTTCTGTGAATTCTTGTTTAGAAATATTAAGAGAGATGTTAATATTGAATTTGTTATCATGTTGTATTTGAAAGAAGGTTAGTAAATTTTGTCTTCGGAAATAAAGTAATATAATTAGAATCTTGTAGGTTTGATATTTAGGTCTTTATAGAATTTGTTAGCATAAATAGTTTTGTAATTATTGTTGAGAAAGAGGTGAATTCTAGCAAGATTAATAGTGAATAAGTTGTGGTTTTGGATAGTATAAGGAGGAATTATGTTGAATAATAAGAGAATTTTTTGGTAGTTGAGTTTGGTGAAAAAGATTGTTGTAAATTTAGATAGGAGAGATTTAAAAGTTGAATGAATAATATCAAAAGGAATTGTAGTAGCTTTGTTGATTTTTGGATTTGCATTAAAAATGAGGTCAGTGAAAAAGTCAGGGCATTGACCAGCCATTGATTTAATAAGGTATTTAAAGTTGCTTTTTGAAGTAGGAGTGTTTCCAGATACTGGTTTAAGAATTTTTCCTAGTATAAAATTAATAAGATTTGGCTTTAGGAAATTGAAAAGTTTAATCGAAACTTGTGTATTGAGTTGAGTATGTTGTTCTATTTCCTCAGTTATAGGGAAGGTTTTAAACCAATCGAGGTTATTTGAAGTATCTCTTTTGAGTAGTAGTTTTTTAGCAAGTTTGGTAAGAACAGATTTAAAAAGAACCTTTTTTTGGTTAGTAGGCATAAAGCTAAATTTGATAAAATGAAAAGTGTTTTGCTGTGTTAATGTTAGAGGTTTAGATTGGAGAAGTAGTTTAATTTTAATATTATTAATACATTCAGAATGAACTAGAAAACCTTTAAGAATAGATTCAGATTGGAAGGAGAGTTTTTCATTTGAAAGAAAAACACAAAGGATTTTTTTTTTGACAGACTAAGCATGTATGAATATGGTGAAAGTGAGCAATAATTGGAATTGTTAGTCAAGAGGGTTTAAATTTGTAGAAGATATTGCAATACTTTGAGTATTGTAATTGAATAAAAAGGGAGATAATGAGGTAGTATTTTGTTTAATCAGTGATTTAGGGATTTGATCTTGGATTTTTTGAACTTATTTTGGTATAATATCTATAGGTGTAGGAATATTAGGATTTGGTGTAGGAGTGTTAGATCTGGAGATTTCTAAAGTATGATATTTAGAGATGAAATACGTATAGTATTTTTTGCAAAAACAGTTGATTAGAGAGAGTTGAGTTGGTACATTAAAGTAGTGGAGTTGTTTAGGAGATACGCATTGAGAAAAATTAAAGGCAAAAAGCATTGGTTTGAGTTGAGCAAGATTTTGTTTGCATGTGACTACACTATATCTGTCACTATACTTGAATAGGAAGTAGTCTAAGTCAAAAGAGTTGGGTTCATGTTGAGTAAGAGTAGGCATATTGTTAAGGTAGTATATTTGTTTTGAAAATTGTTGTAGAGAGATTTTGGTAATTTTATAATGTTATATTTGAAATAAAAGCGAAGAGAGCTTTCCAAGAAGGTATAATTTAGTTTACATAATGTAATACTAGTTGTGTAATATACAAGGTGGCTAGTATAGCTTGTAGCTGGTGTAGCTAGTGTAGTACAAAGCCTGATGTGCATCATTAAGCTAAAAATAGTAAGATTTTATTGTTACATTGTACTAAGTTAGAATTAGTACAAATATGTAAATAATTAATTTGTGTTTAATTAAAATGAATTTAAATAGTCTAGTGATCTTAGTGTAGTGGTTAGGTTGCTAGACTACTATGCAAGAGATCTAGAGTTCAAATTCTACTATATACAGAATTGAATAATTACTTAGATATCTGTATCTAACTTACAGTAAACTCTGCCTGTTTCTGGGGGTTGTAACCCTGTAAATCACGTTGCATCAATATCAACTAGGGTATTAGAAGTGTGATGGGGGCGTTCAGTGAGGTGTAATATTATACAAATAAATCTTGATAGGATCTACAGACAGGGGACCTGCATAATAGAAATTCCGAGTTAGATGAAGTAGTACAGATTTTAATGGTCATACCAGTTAACATCTGATCTAGGAAAGAAAATCTGCATACGAAAAGATCAGCGATTTAGATATAAGTAAGTTCTAAATACAGAAAGATTGATGAAACAGATGCAAGTAAGTCTGTTATACGAGGTCATATAGCAACACCAACTTGGCTTGGCAGCTAACTAAATTTGGGAGGATCTGTCTTATATGATATCTGGTGGCAAAGCAGGCAACACCAAGTAACAGATTTGGGAGGATCTACTTCGTATAATATCTGAAAGCATAGTGAAAGACCCAGTAGGAACTAGGTTTGTATGAACATCAAACAAGAGTATATGCAAGCTAGATTAGGATATAGCATAGCATAGTTGGGTACCACAGCACCTATAGATTAGAAAGTTGGAGAAGGGGTACTTGAGATGGGCCTAGACTTCGAATCTTAAAGTTTGTGAATACATATTAGCTTGGGTGTCTTCTTGGAGAAGTAGCATGGAGTTAGGCAAACTTAGTAGAAAAGGATAGAATATGAGTAAGTGTCATAGGGCCAGAGGGTTTAAATAGATAACCTTCAAATAGATTTCAGATATAGCAGCTAAAGTAGAACCTTCGAGCGAACTACTTAAATTAGACAATCTAAAGTTGTATATGTAGCTAGTTGTACTCTTACAATATGTAATCATTTACTCACTATTAATACCAATAAAAGTTCAGCCAATGCCATGTTGTATCAATAAAAAAAAAAAAAAAAAAAAAAAAAAAAAAAAAAATGAATATAAAAGAGAAGTTTTAATAATTGGTACTATTTTTGGGTGAACCAGTGAGTTTTGGTTGATTTGTCACGTGATTTAGGTTCAGGTTTAAAGGGGGAAAACAGAAAAGAATTTTATTTTTTAGAATTTTTTAGAAAAAACTTTAAGTGAGTTTTCCTTTGATAATTTAGTGATTTTTTATCCATTTTTTATAAAATATATATATATGTGAAGCTAAGAGTGAGCTAGATAAAACTCTTTTAGTGACTAAGAGTTGTTGTCTTAGTGAAATTCAGAGATAATAATAAATTATTATATTAACTATTAAAGTAAATATCTTTGCAAGTTTGGGTTTGAAAGATATAAAATTAGACCCTACTGAAGTAGAATCTTGTGTAGAGCAATTTTGCTTAGTGGTCTAAGGAAGGTTTACTTAGTAAAATATTTAGTTATAAACAAATATTTTTGGGAAGTTTTGGTACAAGTGATCTATGGGAAGAGTTAGTAATTTAATTTTCTATGTTTGTTCATATAGTTACTATCTTTAGTAAAGTAAAATATATCTTAAATATGTATAGTTTATGATTATTAGTTTTATAATAGTAATTTTTTGTTCTAATTATTTGATTTCAATAAGTTTAAAAAGATATGAGTTTATTGCAATAAAGAATTAATTACTTATATCTAATAAATAAATATATTTAATTAAAAAAAAGCTATCCTTGTAACTTTTAATATATTGTGATCCAACTTTAATTAACTCAATAGTGCTAAATTATCAAACCTATCATATCTCTTAACTAGACTATCTGTTCAAAATTTTCAAAAATATATTAGATTCTAAGTATAATCTATTCAAGTTTTAAGTATAACTTTTTCCAAATTCTAATTTCAAATATAATAAAACTATTATATATTACAAGTCTTAATCTAAAATAATAAATTATTTTCTATTTTTCTAAAACTTGTATATATTACAATATATTATTTTAATATATACTTAATGAGTTAGTTAAACTTATAAAATTAATAACTAAGAAGTGTAAGAAATTTACAAAAGTATAAATAATGAGAAGAATTACTTAATTATCTAATTTTAATATTTGAAAAATTAAATGATAATGATTTTATTTGCATAATTAAAAAAATATTTGAATCTCAAAAAATAAATACTTATATTCATACAAAATATAATGAATACTTATACATATTTTTGATTTATCTAATTCCTAACTTCATAATATATTAGCACTTTTTTAAAAAATAATATACTTTAAAAGAAATCATAAAAGAGAAATAATTTCTACCTATTTACAAAAGAAAGCATATGAGTTTATAGTATTATATTGCTTCTACTTCTTTAGAAAGAACAACTAACTAGAGACTAATAACAAAAAATACTTTGTATAATATCTTTTGTTACTGTATTTTGTTAAAGTCTTTAGAGTATTTTTGTAAAACTTAACAAAGAAGATTTAAGATAATTTGCAATTATGAAAGAGGTAACAATTAAATATATATGAAGATATCAATAAATATTTATTTCAAAGTATTAGAAAGGTATTTTTATTGTGAAAGAGTATAAAGATTTGATAATAAAATTAAAGTCTATATATACTACTTTTATATTTTACAAAATATTAGAAATATAACAGACTACATATATTATAAGAGCTATATATGCTATAACTATCACTAATAAAATATATAATATAACTAATATATGTATGAAATATATAATAAATACTATATATACTATATATATGATAAATAATAAAAGTGTCTCAAAAACTATAGGTAATAGATACATTATATATAATAAATCTCTTTCAATAGTTACTTAGCTAATCAGATTGAACAGATTATGATAAAAATCTAGAACTTGATTATTTTAGGATTTAGTGATTGTATTTTGATAATTCTTGACTTATTAGATCTGTCTCAGTAAGCTGATTCTAATAGTATATGTTTTATCTAAATTAGACTAGTTAATCAAATGATATTAAAGAATTTGTGTTTTTTCTTAATGATTTATATGTTAACATTAAATACTAGTCTTTATAAGATTAATCACAATATCACTATCAATATATTAAAACTAAAAATTAAAAATTTAAAAAAAGAGAATTAGTATTTAAAAAGATATAAATTTTTCTTCACTACTCACTTTCTTTTCATATAAATAGTAAGAACTAAACAATTTAAACAAAAACAAATTTCAAAAATTTAGACTTTTATTTACAAATCAAAAAAAATTTGTTCAATTTAATTCTAACAAGCAGTCACTAAATTATTTAAATTTTAATAACAATGAATATGATATAAGATTTGTAAAATTAGCTACTAATATTAGTATAATAGAATGAACTTTAATATATATAATAGTAAAATACACTAAAGCTTTTTATCAATTCTTAACTAGAGAAATACTAAAGCATTAGATAATAGCAAAAACTTTAGCATAATAGAATAATAAAATAGCTAGTTTATTATTTATTCAAAACTATTCTATTGCAACTTCTAGGTTTTTTAATTATAGTATTATAGTTGATGAAAGCATACAAGAAAAAACTAAAATATTAATTATTTGTATTTAATATTAGAATTATATTAAAGAAAATCTATAATTATTATAATAAAAGTAAAAGACTTAATAATTGCAATTTCAAAACAGTTTTTACTGTAGTACTTAAAGTATATTAACATAATAGAATTAATACTTAAAAATATTATTTTTGGTTAACAGATAATATAGCTTATATATCTTCAAAGGTTAATAGTGTAGTTACTAAATTCAATTTATTAGCAGTATCTAAATCATTTCAGATTCTTTGTAAATTGCATATAATTTATATTGCTCTAATATATTTTGAAAATACAGCTTTCAGAAAGTTAGATTTTGTTAAAGGATTATTGTTAAAAAAGTATCTTTATAATTTATTTAATCTTGCTTTCTATCTTTATAACAGATATAATATTTTATATAAAGACAGTTCATTAAATCTAAAATTTGAAATATTAAAAGAACTCTATAAAATTGTGTTTAACTTTGAAATATGCTAATATCAATAGCCTATTCATCAACAGTAGTTATATGAGCTTAAAACTGTTAAAAATATTTTAATAGATATAAAGTCTATATCTACTTTATATACTTCTTTATTAAATAACTTGAAAATACTAAAAATATTCTAAAATTATACTTAAATAAATTGCAATTATTTCTTATATAGCTTACAGATAAACTGCTTAACCTTCAAATACAATATTTATTAAATTTAATCAGTAATTTTATGAGCTCGTTTATAATTTCTGATCAAATATGACCTGATTCTACAAATTTACCAACCAAATAATATAGACACTTTTTTACTAGACAACTATATAATAAAATACTAAATAAAATAATGCTATGAATTCAAAAGCTTCAGTATTATATAAAAAATATTTATAAATTATTCAGTAATAAATTAGCTAATGCTGAACATGAATTGAATATGACAGATTTTGAAAATTTTTATATATTATTATATACTAGAATAGAAGATATATTAAATAGATTCATCAAATGAATAAAAACCTAAATTCATTTACCTTTATACATTTATCATTTAGGTAGTGTAAATAGTTCTATGTTTGCTCATACTTTTTTAACTATATTTTTTAATAAAATTTTTTTGAAAATTTCTGCTTGTGAAGAAATCTTTTATATCAAGCTTTTAGAAAAAGATCTATTTAATAGACATTCAGCTATATTAAAACTATTAAAAGCACTTGCATAGTGTAATTTTTTTGAAGAATTTGAAGTATTTGCTAATTCTAATATAGCAGAACTAATAAAGTTTTTTCTTATATATAAATTTATTAAATTTTATATTAGAGTATTACAGTATATCAACAGCAAATTGAAAGATTATTAAATTATTTTGATAAGAAAGTTTACCCAAATATGAATACTCAATTACAGAAGTTATGTATTTAACTCTTAGATCTGAATAGTAGATTATAGTAAATTCCTCAAACCATGTTATAAAACATTTAGCAAAATACTAAAAACTCTGAAATTACTAAACAATTAGAAAGGAATATAGTTTCTAAAAAGAAAAAGACTTATAAAATTCTTGGTAGCTTTCTCTTCTGGTAGTATAACAAAAGACTAAACTTAATAAATCATACTGTATAATAAATAGATTTTTTGATTCTTGATTACTATCTTGTATAATATAAATAAAATAATTTTATTTAGTAGATTAAATTCAGTAATTCAATTTCAAATTAAAGATATTCATAATAAGTAAAATAGAATTCTAATATTGTTATAATATAAAAACCTCTTTTATTAAGCATTTTGCATTTATAGAATTAAAAAATATTAGATATTATGAGAGGAATTAAAAGTAAAAGAAGGTAATTTTTCTATAGTTTTTAATATTATATACATATCTTAAAAATGTTTACTATAAAAAAATCAAATTAATGATTATCACTATACTACCTATACTATGTTTGTAATTAGACTTGCATGAAACACCCCAATAATGCATATACTACTAGTATAAATTTAATAATTATTTTTTAACCAATCAAAAATTTCTGGCCTGTGATAGCCTGCAGACCAGGCCTAACCTAGTCTAAACCTTGATTAACATGGCCTAACCTGGTAACCCACAGGTCATGCCTAGTTCATTTGAATATTACATGCAATGCAAGTGATAACAGGTATATCAATATGAAAAAATTTTATGCAAGATTTTATGAAGCTATGCCAATAAATTGCTATATAACTATATATTGTAAAGGGCCAGTATAACCTTCTGGCCATCAACCTATTTCTTTTTATTATTATTATTATTTTTTATTAGTATTATATATTTATTTTTAGCATTATTATTGTTGTATATAGCCTTTGAGAGTAAAAGATTTACCACTCGTAGTTTATTTACCTGTAAATAACAAGAAAACTTGTTATGTTAATGTATTAAATTCGATTTATCGAATTTATTGAATTTATTGAATTTATCGGATTTATCAAATTTATCTGATTTATCAAATTTATCAGATTTATCGAATTTATAGCATAAATTCGATAAATTGATTTTATTTAAATTGTATCTAAGTATCGCTAAAAGTATAAAAGCGATACCTTTTCCCCCTCAATAAAAATAACTTTGAAAAGTATAACTTTCGAGTTCCTAACTTTGATAAGTTCAAAATTGAGAGTTCGAATATAGACTCTAATAAGTTTAGTGTTGAACTAATACTTCGAAATTCGAGTAGAAGTTTAGTATTTGAAGTTCTGTATTGTTAAAATCATTCTTAATAAACTGAAATCCGTATTGTTTCACCTCCCCATTGTTAAAACAAATCGCCCATAAATAGTTTTATTGATAAACCCTTTGAATCCCATTGATAATTCAGAAAAAGGACCAAATCCCGTGCCACGTGATTAGAATTATCCATACAAGAAAAGCATCTCTAATCAAAGATTAAAACCGAAACAACTGGAATAAAAGCCTAAGAACGAAACAACACTTACCTAAGGAAATCCTCTTTACAATCCTAAAACCCGGCCCAAATCCTCCACGCCCTCTTTCAGCCTTCCACTTAGGGTTGATTGTTGGATTTATTGTGTTGATTTGTTAAGACCCGAACCCTGGTGTAACCTAACTTCCGGTCAAGTTCCGTACCAGAACCGGTTCACATCTTCTCAACGTTGAAAAAGTCTTAATTGGTTCTAGGTTAGAACTCGTTCGGAGGTCTGGTTACACAGAGGTTCGTGACTAACTAATCT
>CAJVPM010000786.1:0-14798 GCA_910592325.1 Scutellospora calospora
GTACCTGAGGCATCTCATTCCCTTATTTTCATCTTGTAAATTTTACCCTATAACTATAAGCCAGCTTACAAACTGTAATTATAAATCATCTTTAAGTAAAAGGAATATTCTTATTTATATATATGTTTGTGAGCTTGATGCTGACAAACGATATATATAATAATAAAGTTATCTTGTACAAATTTATTATTATTATTTTTTTTTTTGGCAAGAACTTTCAAATTTCTCTGCAAAAATCCCTAATCTATTACTGAAGAAATCGCTACTACAATGAACTATAATAAGCTAAACAGTTGTTGCACTATATAAGTTATATTATATAAAACTTTTTATGTGTGTGTATTGTTACAAAATAAAAATGATATTTTTTTAATAATATTTTTTTTGTATCACTTATATTCGAAACTTATACGGAGACATCGTACAACTATTCTATTAAAGAGTAATTTATTTACATCATAATAAAGAAATTCCGTTAAATCAATTACTTGACAAATAGTTTATTTTTGAGACAATTATAAAATTACGAAGAACATTACCTGTTATCATATCGATGACCTACGCAGTTAAAGTTTTATATTATAAGTAAATTATTAATTATTATAATTTCAAATAAATATTCGACAGTTTATTTTATAAAGGGTGTTCTCAAGCAACTCCCTCAATGTGATTAAGATCGTGCACAAGCATTACAAATAATCCTTATAACAATTTTGCGGAAGATCCATGGTGCGAAATGCGAATATTAAGGGTGTTTTCAAGCATCTCCCTCAATGTGATTTGAATGATATTGCTTAATCATTGCCATTAATTCTGTAATGAAGTGGTTATTACGAATTCGCCAGGGCGGCTCCCCAAAGTTCTGTTTTTTTTTTTTTTTTTATTGGAAAAAAAATTTTATTTAGAAGATTTGGAAAATAACGAGGCAGCTGCGGCAGGGCCGATGATTATCGACCCGGGGCCTTCTAATTTTTACAGGGCAATCTCCAAAATTCCGGGTCGAAAGATATCGGAGCTGACCAGCATTAGCTATATTATTTAGAAAGTAGTGTTCCTCACGGGACGGTTCGGGCCGGGTTTCAACAAAGATCCGGATCCGAACCGAAAAACCGGGGCGGGTCCAAGAATAGACCCGTACCCGAATAGGTGAAACTCGACCCGAACCGGAACCGGTCTAAGTTCTATAGGATAACTTTCTTCTGATTGGTCAATCACTTACAATTGTATTTATGCAGTTTAAAGTACTTTTTAAGAATATAACATTTCACAAGTAAAAAATAAAAATTAAACTCATCACTATTTTCTAAGTGCCAACAGTCACTATGCAAAATAATCCCAAATAATTCCGCACCTAGAGGTACCTTACCTAGAAGGTGAAATTTCTACGTAGGTTATGATTATAGAACTATATATAATTACTAAATCGTTAAATACAGCTAAGTTATTTAAAGAAAACTAACAATACAACTTTTTTTTTTTTAACAATAAATAAACGATTTCCAAGCTATGTTAAAGAGGTTTAAAGCATAAAAAATGTTAATACATAAGAATAGAGTTAGAATAAGAGTAGTTAAAACTTTATATACGTGTATATATATTAAGACTAATAAGTCTTATCATAATGAGCTTTGGGTATAATAAACGATAAATTCTCAAATACTATATTAGTTTGGTATAAAAAACGTAATAGATATTTAAAAAATACATACATATCTGGATCTGTTTTTTTTTTTATTCTTTTGTTAAAGTGAGAAGCGATAGAAACTAATTAAGTTTACGAATATGACGTAATTTAATTGGTTGATTGTCACATGCTTCACAATTACCCAATAATAATGTGTTATTCAATTTCATGTGACAACTAATCATGAAAAAGTTATCCTATATGTCTAAGTTAGGGTTGTTAACGGAATGATCCAGGGTGATATAGTTATACTCTTATGCTACTTCGGAGTATAATACTATTAACAACCCTAGTCAAAATATGCTTTGCTTATATGAAAATTAAACTTATGTTTTTATCTAAAGATAGAATAACAATTTTATAATACATACTAATCAATTAAAAATAAACAATTTGAAAATTTGCTAAGCAAAATGCACTCAATTTTATTATATTATTCTATCTAATCAAGTTACAAATATTTTATCACTAATATTTTGAATCTTATCTAGTCTATTAAAAAGAATTCATTCTATTATGTACTTAACTATTTAGTTCTCTCCACCATGATCTCAAACACATAGCTTCTTGTACTGTCTTACAATTCAATCGATTTCTCTTATTGGTGATTATATCTTTACTTATGTTAAACATCTGCTCATTTAGAATGCTCGTTGCTGGTATCAAAAAATAGTCTCAAGCAAATTTTGCGAGATTTGAATAACATGATTCATTATTTCATTACTACTCTAAAATATTAGTATCTTTACTTACTCGTAATACTAGTAAATATATATCAAGTTTACTTTGTTTTTCTACACATAATTGTTTGTATATTCATGCTATTATATTTGATGATTCTTTAATAGTATAAGTCATATCTTGATTAGGAACAGGTGTATATTCAATCTCATATTTGTCTATAATACTAAAATAATATTTATTTATTTATTAATTTTTATAACTTATTACATGATTTGTATTGCTAACTTACATATCCTTAACCTGAGTAATAAGTTGTGATGGCTATTTAAGAGTTTCAAAATATCTAAGTTTAAGCCATAGATCTAATATTACTGTAGTAATATTTAATATATTCAATTTTTGACAATAGTCTAAAAGCTTCGTGATTGCAGCTTCATACTTATAATTAAGCTATTGTGATATGTTTTCCTTCTTTTTAGCATCATTAAGTGTTTCAACTAACAAATGATAAAGAGGAATAACTATTGACAATATTGGATATTCTTGTTTTGATATCTCAACTGTTGCTAAATTAAACAAAATATTAAAGTTTTTTTTTTAAAAAAAAATCAGATTAATTAACAAAAAAACTTAATTATAAAAACATTTTCTAAGCACCTTACTTAATGGATTTAATACAAATTAATCATAATTCTGATAAACTAATCAAGTAAATTATCATTTCAATAATGAAATATAGATATTTAATTGTTTAAATTTTAAATCCTATTTTGCATAACAATTTTTAGCTTTGCAAAAAGATATAAATACTACAAATCATTTTATCATGTGATAATTGAAGATTTTGCGATTTTAAAGAACCTCAAAGATTTTTTAAATATATGTATAATTAATATGATATATATAATTAATTATTTAGTATAAATTTTTAATTTTGAATAATCTTAATGATTCTCTACTATTATCATCACAAAAATCACATACTTATATCTTTTTGCAAAGCACTATAACACTTCAATTATGACGCTTGCTAATAAAGTGTGATATCTGCAGATCACAATATCATGTAAAATTGCAAATTTTTGATTTTCTGAAAATTTTAAAGATTTTAAATAATATATAGGAATGTCTACAGTAAAAGGAGAGATGAGACTATATATTATATAGTTCTATCCCCTCTTTTGCTGTAGGTGTTTCTATATACAATTGTTATTAAAATATATAATTAATATAAAATCTAAATCTCTGAAATTTCTAAATACTATCATTACAAAAATCACAATATTACACTTTATTGCAAAGTACCATAATTACAATGATTAAGCAACATTTCAATTACTTTTAAATCACATTAAAGGAGCTGTTTGAGAATGCTTTAAATTTAAGCTTAGCATAAAACGAATTAGTTTTATACTAAGCTTAAACAAATTACTAAATAAAAATACTAACCTTCTTTAAATAGTGCTAAAATTGAAACAAGAAGTTTAATTTTTTTCCAATCTTCCTTAGCAAGTATATATTGTTTAAATTCAAATCAGTATGAAAGATAATATCTAATATAACTCATAATATTACTGCATGAGTACACATTTTATAGGTAGAATTCCACTAAGTAGAAACATTAAGAATCAGATTTAAAATCTCTATGTTATGTATTGGACACAATATTTTTAACTTTTTATGATGTATTTTCGATCCTCTGATACCTTTGATTATTTCACGCAACTAAAAAAAAAAAAAAAAAAATAATATGAAAAAAAATTTTACTAAAATATGTTTATTGGTTAAAAAATAAAATAAAAATACAAATAAATAAAGTATTAACTATTTCAAATTCCTTTTCTATATTATTAAAAATTCTTTGTACTACAAGGTTTAGAATATGAGCAAAGCATCGTATTGATTGTTGTTTACTATCAAACTGAATACCAGTTAATGAAATAGAATTAGCAAAGTCTTGTAAAAATTTATCATTAAAAGTTGTATTATTATATGTAATCGCTATTATTTTAAAAATAATCCCTAATGATCTAAGACAAGTTTCCATAGCTTTAGCTATTTTAGTACCTGTATATTGTCTATCTATATAAATAAAATTGAATAAAAGATGTTTTATTGACTATGATGTATTTAGGTAATGTATGGTAACTGCTATAAATGATTTGTCATTATTATCAGTTGTCCAAATATTAGTTGTGATAGCTATGTGTTTAGGAACTTCTTGTAGTTTGATTCGAAGTCATTCACATTCTTCTTCAAAATTCTTAGTGATGTACTTTTTTATTATATTTGATGATAGTGCTAAAATAAATAAATAAAAAAAATTCAAAATCACAAATATGCATAATCAAATAACTTAAAACAACATACAGGTAGATTTTATAAGATAAAATTACCTATTGCTTGGGGCTCTAAATATGTAAATATTTCTCTAAGACTATCATCTTCAACTATGTGAAATGACTAATTATGTTTAATAATCTATCGTTTAATAAGGTCAATAAATTTTTTAAACTCAAAGGATTCACGACCTTGATTTGTAGCCTAATAATTATATATTATTATATGTTTCAAGAATGCTACAAGATATACTTTTTTTTTTTTTTTTTTTTTTTATATAACTTATGGCTTTGTTTTTAAGCATATCTAAAACAGAGATATTTTGCTTTAACTCTGTATTTGATTTTTTTAATTCTGGTACTTTATTTTTATATTGTCAAATGAAATATTTGTAGAAGCTTGAAGTTGATCTATCCTTACAGATTTTTAAATCATTACCACAATATTTATATACTGCAGCTAATACAATTAATCTATCTTTATTTTTAATTTTTTTTTTTTAAAATAGTTCTATACAAATGATCTATAAATGAATATATTAATATTACTGTATAATATAAAATTAATACAGTACTAAGTTTCTAAATAAATTATTAATTAGTTATAGTAGTTTTAGTTAAAGATAATGATTTATCATTCTCAAATTCATCTGAACAGGTTATATTTGTTAGCTCCTGTATATCATTGTCATTATAAAATTCATCACAAAGTTTATAATAAAGTTCATCATAAAATTCATCACAAGGTTTATCATAAGGTTTATCATAGAGTTCATCATAGAGTTCATCATAAGTTTTATTATAAGTTTTATCATAAATACTATCATACAAAAACACACTTGAGCTTGACATTGTTCTTTTTTTTTTTTTTTAGTTAACTCTATACCGAACTTAATGTTTTTAAGAAAATTAGTTCGAAAAAAAAAAAATTCAGTCTATTAGATTTAGTTTAAAGGATTGTATGGCTGTATTAGATTATAGTAACGTACCTGATTTTATTGTAAAAGATAGAAGCTAGAAAATTTTAGTGTAATTGACTAAAGAAAAAAAATTAGCACTTTAGTTTTTATAAAACATCGTAATTTAGTATAAAAAAAAAAAAATTCATTTTTATATAAAACAAGCAGCCAATTAGTTGTGTTTTCTACCTTACATATCGGTCTCTTATTATCAGTTCAGGTCTTCATCATAACCCAGTACTAGTCAGGTTCAAAAAATCATAGTTTTGATCTGACTCACGAAATCAGATATGAGTTGGGTCTAGGTTTTCAGTTTGGGTTTGAGGAATACTATACAGAACTAACTATGCGATTAAACAAACAAAATTAAGTAGGACTCACTACAAGATTAAGAGTAAAAGAAATACAATTTAGCTATATGAATAAAACAATATTCTTAGTAATTACAGTAAGTTAAATTATACAAAGCTTAAATTTAATTTAGCTTATAAGATAATTTATGAAGAAAAGAAACTAGGCTTTAGTTTTCAAGAAAGCAGAGCCTATGAAGAAAATTCAAAAATACTAAGCATAAGTATTTCAAGTCTGCTAAATAAAAAAGAGGCTAACAGATATAGAAAGAGCAATAATATAAACATTTTCATACTTGAACAGCTAATAACAAGTAGTGGCAATAGACTTCTAATATAGTAACAAGTAAAGCATATTAGAGACTTCAAAGGAAGAAGTCAAAAGCCAAACTAGTTCAAGTACATAGAAGAAAGAGTTCTAGATTGCAGTATAACAAGGTGTCTAAAAAAAGAATACTATACAGCAGAACTAAACCAGTATGCAATAAGTCTCAACAAGCACAAAATATCTGTAGACAAAAAAAAAAAAGAGTGGATCATTTTTGAAAAGGAAAAAAGCTTTGAAATTAACAAAGTTATAAGAAAAGAAAACAAGTATTTTGTGACTGAGTACTGGTGAATTGAAGAAAATGAGAGTGAAAGAAACATATTAGCTAGAAAGTATAAGGGCTGTACACATAGAAGATATAATGACACAAGTTGAACAATAAGGCAAAAGCTAAAGACATGATATAAGGTATTAGAAAAAGTAGTACATGAAGGAAATACACTATTGATTGAAATACCTCTGTTAGTCTATATAGCAGATAAGAAGTTCTAGTGTGAGAGAAAAGAAGAACAGAAAGGAGAAGTAGAAATAAGAATAGTTAGCATAGAAGAAGCAGTAATTCAAAGAGTAATTAGTAACAAAGAAATACAAAACAAGCTAATCGATATTGTGGAGAAGTTAAAAAGGAGAAAGAAGTTAGATATATATATAGATAGGTTATTAGTGACAGAGCATGAAGAAAATAGAGAAGAGAAAAGAATAGGTATAGGTTAGGTTATAGTGAATAAGGATAGTAGTATAAATAGTATTAGTTTTAATAGTAGAATAGCTAACTGGCTCTTCTCAACTCAAGCAGAACTAGATGCAATTTGGATAGCCTTATTAGCAGTTCCTGCTAGTACAAAAGTAGAATTATACTCTAACAGCAATGTAGTGATAGAAAGAATACAAGAGTTCTAAAGCTGAATGAATATCAGAAGCATATTTAAAACTAAGAATTATAGTCTAATTAATCAGATAATAGATTGCTGTAGAACTAAAAACATTAAGCTAAAGCTAATTAAGGTTAAAGGTATAGCATGAACTATTGGAATGACAAAACTGATATGTTAGCAAAAGAAAGACTCTTATCTAGCCTAATACTAAAAGTACAGGATACTACAACAGGTAGTATAAGAGTAACACCAACTTGGAAAAACAAGCTGATAGACAGTCTACTAAGATCCTTTGTTAACATAATCACAACAACATCATATGAATGCGAATAAGCAGATCTAAATAATATTAGACTAATACTAAATCAAAGATTAAATAGGTAAAGTAATAAAGAGCTAAACTAGAAAAATATATAGAGCATGCTAAAGAAGCTTCAGGGAAAAAGATGTACTAGCATCAAAAAAAGCAAAGCTCTGATTTTCAGAATAAAGTATCTCAATAAATTATTACTAACTAAAGATCTCTGCTTTTAAAGAAACCCAAGCCTATATAAGAGCAAAACTTGTATAGCATACCTTGCAAAAGAGGAATCATTAGAACATATTGCAGAATGTCAAATATATCAAGAGATTTGAAGAAAGATTGAAAGGTTGATTATAGTAGAGCTGAGTATAAAAATTGATAATAGATAGGACATAGATATCTCAGAACAAACCTTAAAAGAAGTGTTCTTAGAACAGGATACAGCTGAGACACTTAGCAGAAGAAAGCTATATATTCAAGGTCTAACAAGTAACTAGCTCACAACAAACATTAAAAAAATTTTAGGATCTGTTTCCAAAACTAACAAGGCAATAAGCTAGTTCTTTGAATTATTCTGGTCTAATTTCTTTGAAAAACTATAGAAGTTTTATTGTGAAGTTATACTAGAATAGAAAGAAAGGAATTATATCAAGTTTAAAGAAAAAAAGAAAAAAGCAAAGCAAAAGTATAATAAACTTGAGAAAGAAAACACAGCAAATAAAAAAAACCAAAATTTAAGCAAAAACAATTATGAAGAATCAAGTAAAGGCAAGGAAGAGAGAATCCAAAACCTAGTCGAAGCTAAAGTAAAAACATGAATTAAAAAAGGCTTAAAGGAAAGCTAGTTAAGTTTTAAAAATAACTAAGGTATCTTAAATAGATGTAGAGGAGCCTTCTATGGATCACTAAAGTATAGATTTGCTTAGGCAAACTGCTCTAGTAGGAGAAAAATTACTTTTGCAACTGATCGTACTTAGATATCTAGAGTAGCTGAGTGAGTTCAGAATTAGAAAGAGAGCAGTTATATAGCTAATTTAAATTAGTTTTATTTTTGTTATAACATCATGTATGTTTTCTTTTAATAAATGAAAGACAAGATTGTCTAAGTTAAAAAAAAAAAAAGAATGAGAAAGATACAGCTATTTTTCTATTGTTTTGGAATTGTTTGTATTATTAAGCAGTAATTAAGTAGTGCTATAATGGTTTGAATTGTTTTAAAGCCTGAATGTTTGATTATTTTATAACTAATTCTAGAAGAACTACAGGTTTTATTATTAAATAGATTACTTAAAGTTTTAGTAACCTTTTTAGTAGTAATCTCTGCTAATATAGAGTTATACTATTCAGATTTAATAGTTAGTAGAGGTTTATATTCTTTATTCCAATCAGAATTGAAGATTGTTTAGTTAAGGTTTCAGTATATTGTCTATTTGCAAAAGTGCTCTTTGATAGCTATTTTAATTTTAGATAGTTCAGTTGTGATTCTATTCTGTGTTTTGATATTGTTAAAATATATAGGTTTACTATATTTATCTAGAATGCTATTAATCATTTTTGTAGGTTTAGTTTGTAAGAGATCATATCTTTTTCTTATAGCTTAGTTAATATATTCTCTTATTTGATAAGTATTTTCTAAGTTACAAGTACTGTAGAGAGATTTCCAAGAGTTTTTAGAGAGAAAAATCTAGTTTAAAATTGAGTTAGAGTCTAATAGTAGTAGAGAAATATTGAAGAAATATTGAAAATTGATCAAGTTAATTATTGTAGAAAGATCAGAATATAGAGTATCTGAATTGTTTAAGTATTTTTTTGCTTTTTTAATAGCTTCTTCTAATAGTTTAAGATCTAGATGTAGTTCAATTACTTTAGAAGAAAAGGTGTGATAGAAGTTTTTAGTAGTAAACTTTTTGTTTTAAATTGTAGAAAAAGCTACCTGAATAATGCTAGTTTAGATTTTATATCAGATAGATTCTAAGGATTCTATTGTTAGTATAGTAGATAGAATATTATTGACTATTAAGTTAAAATCTGTTTGATTAGCAAATTCTTGTCAAAGTTTAGTTATTATTCTTTTATAGTTAAAGATTCTTTATTTTATATTAGATTTGTTTCTAAGTTTGTTAGAGAGAGCAAAGAAAAAGGACTATTTAGAAACTAGAATTTTGTAATTACTATTAGTTATAGCAAGAAAGTCTTAATAGTAAAAATCTATTAAGAATTGTATAGTTGAGTAATATATTTAGATGTAGTCAATTTTACTGCTATATTTGTTACTTTGCTAAGTATTTTATTAGTTAGATATATGTTCAGCAAAATCATATATATTAATACTATATAGATAAGATAGTAGATGAGTTTTGGAGAAAGTAGTAGATATAAAGTTTGTAGAAGTATTAAAATTTCTTAAAACTATAGAGAAGAGATTTTTTTTTTTTTTTTTTTTTTTTATTGGTCCAACAAGGCCTTGATACTAATTAATTTTTATTAAGTAGGTTGTAGGTTTATATTAGTTAGTGAGAGTATAATTAGTCATACATACAACTTTAATCATTGTCTATTTAAAGATTCTGCTCAGAGGTTACTTACCAATTGCCATACCTAGTATCTATTTGTAGATACTCTATTTAAACCTTCTGGTATCCCTGTCATCTCTAATGCTAACCCAATTTTATTCTTAAATCTGCACAATCTCATACTGCCTTAATGAGAACCACTTAAACTGACCTTGTATCTCAGTTCTTTTATTAGGAGAGCCCTATCTCAAGGTACCCTTTAATCCTTATCAGAAGAGGCTTGTGGAATACTCCAACTATGCTATGCTATATCCCAATTAAGCTAGCATATACCTTTATAGATGTTCATACAAACCCAGTTCCTACTGTAGCTCTCCACCAAATTAGTCCTCTATATATTCAGAAGTTTTACGAGTCAGATCTTCCTAAATCTAGTTAGCTACTAAGCCAAGTTGGTGTTGCTACTAATACAAGATACTAGGCTGCGTTATGTAGCAGACTTACTTGCACCTACTCGATCTGCAACCTTCATATACAGACTTCTTTTCTGAATCAAGCGTTAACTAGTGTAACTATTAAAATTTATACTACTTCATCTAATTCAGGATTTTTACTATGCAGATTCTCTGCCTGTAGATTCTATCAAGATTTATTTGTACAATATAACTCGAATATTGTGTCGCACTTCCAATATCTGATTGATATTAGTGCAATATAATTTATAGTGTTATAACCCCTAGAAACGAACAGAGTTTACTGTAAGTTGAATACAAAGGTCTAGATAAATTCAAATTCATTGACAGTGGGATTTAAACCCCAGACCTCTTACATAGCAGTCTGACAACCTAACCACTATACTAAGATTACTAGACTATATCAGAAAAAAGATTTAAATTTAAAGTTTATTAAATCTATTGCTTAGTTTTCTTTTGAGCAGAATCTCTGTAGGATTTGTTAAATATAAATAGATATACAGATATAATTCTAAATTTGAAGTTATATTTGAAGAAGAGATCAATAGCAATAGTGCTTTCAGAATATATTAATATATTATAAATATATAGCTTAAGGTTATTATTGATCATAAATACAGTTTCTTCTGCAGAATTTCTAAAGCTTGTCAGAAATATAAAAATTGTTTAGTATTAAGAAATTTTTAAGAATATAGAGTATTAAGTTTTGTTTCAGTAATACTAGCAATATTAAAGTTTTCTTTAAGATAGTATTCTTTCTAAAGCTACCTTTTAGTTAGTACATTAAAGCCTTATATATTATGAGTTACTATGTTAAGATTAAGAGTAAAGTTAATATTTGAGGATAAATTAGATAATGAATTAGATATAAAGCTAGTATGTTGTAGTATTAAATGAGTTTGTGATTTGAGTAATAGGTTATAGTATGTTAAAAGTTAATATGATTCTATAAATAAATAGTTTTTAAGAAGAAGAAAGTTATCAAGAATATATATATATGCTTTATCAAGTTTGGAATTAAAGAAAAAAATTGTTTTATGATTAAAGTTAAGAGACTTTAGATAGATAAAAAAGAATTTAATAATTTAATTATTATTTAAAAGAGAGAGATTAAAATATATTAGAAATTTATTATAGTATAATAGTAGTCTTTGTTGTTTTAGTTGTATTAGTGATGAGACTACAATGCAAATATTTTCTATAGAATTAGGAGAAATTAGTAAATTTGTAGAAGACAAGCTTATTGAAAAAGAGGAGTTTGTTTAATTTCTAGGAATAGTGAATTTACTATTTCTACTAGTTTAAAATTGATATTAAATTTTTCTTTCAGAATATTCTTAGCTTCTGGTATAGCTGTTGTTTTATAAAATTCAGTTATTGTTTTGTAAGTTGAAGTATTGTTAAGTATAATATCATAATATATAATTTTTTTTTTATTTTTTTTTTATAATTCAGCAATCATGCTAGTACTTTTATTTAATCAAGTCCTAATCTACGATTACAACTAAACTATTTAGTATATTCTACTATCTAGTGACTATTCCTAAGTACTAACTCACCCAGTTGCCACTTTGGTACCTAGATGCGATCTGCTATAGTGACCATTGACCTCAGTACTTCTAGTCTCATTACATGAGTATCTAAAAATACTTCGAAGAAGGACGCCACAGCTCATCATATTTGCGAATTATGTCCATAAATTTTTAATACCCTCCCTAATTTCCTTTAATATACTATCTTTTGCTAATTTAAATTCTAATCCTAATATTCCTCTATCCTCCTTATATCCCATTTCATCACTCGAAACTAACGTAGCAGCATCTATAATGTTCCTTTTTCTATCTTTTTCCTTTTTGTTTCTTTTTCTAGAAGAATTTACATTTTTTAGCTTGTTTTTTTGCGTTATTCCTGTACTTTTCTCCCAGATGGTCATTTCGGTACAGTGTTCAGTTCAAATTTCCTTGTAGACTTCTTCAATCCATAAGTTCCATAGCATGCACCAGAATCTTATAGTAGATTTTTCTGCACCAATTACTTCTTTAATCTTTTTAGCATCTTCTTTGTTTAGGATCCCCTGTAGCCATTCAGTATTTTGTGTATACTTCTCTTCTTCTGTTATCTTTGAGAAGATTTGCTTTAACTTTTGTAAATCCTACTTTTCTTCTTTTTCTTTGTCCGCTTGCATCTTTTTCCAAACTTCGTTACTTATCTTTCTAATAGCTGCCTGTGCTTTTTCACACTGGATGATATGCACATTTGATTCAGATTCCTTAAAATATCTTTTGCATATATTGTCTTTGTAGATGTTCAGTTTCCGAATATTTAATATTTCTACAGTGGGGAGTATATTCTCAATGCATTTAATTTTGAATATACGTAAGTGATTTGTTTTTAAACTTGTTTTTCTTTACTTATAAGAGCCTCTTAATAAGCCTTTAAATACTTTCCAACTCTGGTTTTCAAGCCGATACTGATGCTACATATCCTTTTTCTTTCTGATCTATGTCCACTCAGCTTTATATGTTGTTTGGACAATTCTTTTAACAAAAGCTCTTAATGGTATATCAAGTTTACAAGATTCCCATTCTGGTACAAAGTTTATATTTTTAATGCCAATATTATTGATCTCGAGTATTGTGCTTTCATTTGCTCCTTCTTTTGCAAGCTGATCTGCTATGTCATTATACATGTCTCCAGAATATGCCTTTACTTTGACTAGCTTTAGCTGTATTTCTTTACTTCTACATGCTTTCGCTATTGCTCACAAGATACTATTATTTTTTGCTTTTAACCAGTATCTTGTACTCTTATTTTTAAGGCTTTTAGTTATTGCTGCTATTATACATGCACTGTCTGTACGTATCTCTACTAGGCATTTATTAGGTGCTATTAAGATTGCTATTAAACATACTGCTAACTTTGCTCGAGTAGATGAAAACTAATTCTCTATTTTACCTTTATAACTATAGACTATACTATTCATTTCATCTATCTGAACTATACTATAACCTATCTTTTTCTGTGCGTCCTCTTTTTGTAGTAACCTATCTGTGTATACTATGATTTTCCTTCTACTTATATTTTCTATGAGACCTTCTTTTATTTTTGCTTGTACTCTCTCATCTTTAATTATTTGATCTATAAGCTTCATACTCCAACTATCTTCTAAGTATATACTTTTATGCCCCTTGAATGTATTTACTTCTATATCTTTTACTACTCTTCTTTTTCTTTGTTCTGCTCTAATTAGTGCTTCTTTACTCACTAGTAAGTATGGTCTGTTTTCTTTTTTCCTTATCAGATTTGAGATATCTTGTACCTCTTTTGGTGCTACCTATTTCTTGCTATTTTCTTTCTTTACGAGCCTGTATTCTTCTGTATACTTTTTCTCTTGCTGCTCGTCATTCTCTTTATCCTCTTCTCAAACTTCTACTTCTGCTACTTTTCCACTCTTTCTAGCAATGCGACCTAACTCGAACTCTTGTTCTGCTTTTGTTTGGAAGAAGATCCACTCTTTTCTTCATTTATCTGGTATTACTTTATGTTTCTTTAGTTCAATTTGGAGATGCTCCTCACCTTTAAACTTTTCTTTAACTTTCCTTGTAGAACTATTTTTAATTATCTCTTTTTCTAGTAGTGAAAACTACTTTGCTTTCTTTCCCATGTGTCTTTTTCCTCTGAGTACTTTAAGCTATCGCTATGTTATCTTATGTTCCTTTTGAGAGTCAAGAAGCTGATTAATATGCCAGATATTTAGTCTGCTCACTTCACTTATACTCTTTTCCTTATTTAATTCTAAAAGTATATTTTCGATGAGCAGATCCTTTTTTCCCTGTACTTCTGCAATGCTCCAACTTTCTGTGTTCAGGTTTTCTGATATTGTAAACTCAAGTTTTTTGGACAGTTGTAGTACCTTAGCACTTAGGTTTCTACTATTTGCACTTTTCCACCTGTTATTCTTCGCTGTCAATATGTACTCTGCTATGTTTGTATCTAGTTGGAATTGCCTCAATCATATATTAGTTGTATTACCTAGCAAGCTATGTGAATTTATACGTATAAATAATTCAGATATATGATGCTCTAAATGCTTTTGCCATAAGCTCATAACTCCAAAAATTTCTCTATGAAGGATAGTTGCATTTGCGCATATTATTGGTAGTTCTGCCTTTTATTTTAATAACCTTATAAAGGGTTAGTGAATTGCATTGCACTTTTTTTTATCAATTATTATATTTGATAATATATATTCTAGCCTCGGTAGCAGAACCATGTTGTTTATATATACT
>CAJVPM010000787.1:0-14783 GCA_910592325.1 Scutellospora calospora
TGTAGCATGGATTTTCTTCAGTAGGTGTTGGAGTATTGGTAACTGAAGATAGTTGGAAGTCTTCTGTAAGAGCGCTCGCCGTATACCCGGTTCTCACGGTTGTGGAGAATAACAAAGCCTGCTCTGTACGTTGAGTCTGGCCATCATAAAATTGGTCCTTCGCGTATATTATACTATATTAATTGGATATTAGAAGTATAATGCAATATTCAAGTTACGTTATACAAATAAATCTTAATAGAATCTACGAGCAGAGGATTTGCATAGTAGAAATCCTGAATTAGATAAAGTAGTATAGATTTTGATAGTTAATCTAATTAATGCTTGATCTAGTAAAAAATCAAAATATGGAAGATGTGAGATTGATAGGTGCAAGTAAGTTTACTGTATAATACAGCCTAGTATCTTGCATTAGCAGCAACACCAACTTGGCTTGGCAGCTAACTAGATTGGGAAGATCTATCTCATAAAACATCTAAAATCTTAGAAGACTATATCTGATAGAGAGCTATGGAAAGAACTAGATTTGTATGAACATCTATAAGGGTATATGCTAGCTTAATTGGAATATAGCACAGTATAGTTGAAGTATACTGCAGGCTCCTCCTGACAAGAACAAAAAGATACCTTGAGATAGGGCCCTCCTAATAAGGAAAACTAAGATGCAAAGTCAGTCTAGGTGGTCCTCATTGAGGTAGCATGAGATTGTGCAGGTTTAAGAATAAAATTAGATTAATAGCTTAAGAATAACGAGGACATCAAAGAGTTTAAAATAGAGTATTCACAAAGAGATACTAAATATAGCAATTAGTAGATAACCTCTAGACAGAACCTTTAAATAGACAATGATTAAAGTTGTATGTGTGACTAATTGTACTCTCACTAACTAATGTAAACCTACAAACAACTTAATAAAAATTAACCAGCACTAAGATCTTGTTGTAACAATCAAAAAAAAAAAAAAAAATATTCGAACTACTTAGTATAACTTAATTTATAAAGTTATAATTTTAGAAATAATCAGAGTTTACTATAAGTTGAATACAAATATTTAGGTAATTATTCAAATTTGTCAACAATAGAATTTGAACTTCAAACCTCTTGTATAGTAGTCTAGCAACTTAATTATTATACTAAGATTACCAGACTGTTCTTAAACTTTCTTTTAAATATTAAATTATTATAATAGCTTTAAAATTTATCAAAATACAAGTTGTAAAAGTCAAGATATTAATTTTTTTTCAAATATTAATTTGCCTTATTTCTATTGATAGTAGCTCATATAATAAACTATATATATAATTTTTATCAATATAATTATACAACTTATGAAACTCTAACTACCTTACTTCCAAGTAATGAAATACAAGCCTAATTTATAAAAATCCATTTACTTAACACCAATAGTCTACTTAAAGATTACAAACAACTAAGCTTAATTGATTATATTACAGAAAACCAAATTAACATATTTGGTATTTCTGAAACTCATCTCAATCTAAAAGAAGCAAAATTCTCAACACTCTTCAAAAACCTTATTAGCTACCAAAAATTTTGATCTCTTTGTAACCACAGGCAAGATAGTATGAGAATCATAATACACAACCAATTAGCAAAATATATTAGAAAAATTTAAATCTTCAAAAACTTTCTCATTCAAATAGATCTTTATTTTAAAAATAAATATATTAAGCTTATTCAAATTTATTTTCTAATTTAGAAAAAAAAACAACAATGCAAAAAAATACTTACATATATTACTCTAATTCTAAATACAGCAAATTCTAAAATCATAATTATAAATGACCTAAATAGTTAAACAAAATTTTATTCGTCTACTAACTCCTATTACAAAAATTTCAGATACTAATGATCTAAACAATATATAGAACTAAATCAAAAAAACAATTAGCAAAGCTGCTTTAAAATATATTCTATTCAAAAAATCAAATCTAATTTAAACTTCTAAGACTTCTCCAAACCTAACTTATCACTTCTCTACAACTAACTCAAAAATATTATCTTTATAGAAAACCTCACAATATCTATTAACATATTACAACTATATAACTTCTATATAAAAAAATATTCAAACAATACTCTCCTTCTATTATCATATCAAAATTTTTTAGAAACAAATTCAAACTCAAATACAATCCTTATACTACTTAAAAGTGAAATCAAAAACTTAAAAACAGGTTTGGTGATCTTAGTGTAGTGGTTAGATTACCAGACTGCTATGCAAGAGATCTGAAGTTCAAATCCTACTATCAATAAATTTGAATAATTACCTAGATCTTTGTATTTAACTTATAGTAAACTCTGTTATTTCTGAGGTTGTAACCCTATAAATCATATTGTACTAATATCATTTGAATATTAGAAGTATGATGAGATATTTAGCAAAACATAATATTATATGAATAAATTTTAATAGAATCTATAAGCAGAGACCTGCATAGTAAAAATCCTGAGTTAGTGAAGTAGTATAGCTTTCAACAGTTATACTAGCTAATACTTGATTCAAAAAGAAAACTATTATCAAAAGATGCAGATCAAGTTGTATATGCATAAATCTGTTCTATAGAAAGGATCAGTAATACCAACCTAGCTTGGCAGCTAACTAGATTAAAAGAATCTGTCTTATGAAATATCCAAGAAGATAGAATATAGAAAACTGGTGAAGAGCCACAGTAGGAACTAGGTTGTATGAATATTTACAAAGGTCTAAGTTAGGTAAATTCATAAAATAGGTATGGACTACTCTAGTAGGTATATTTTGAGGTTAACTAGCTCTGCAATATCCATAATGTATTAGGTACAATATATCTTAAGAGGATCTAAGCTATTCTAAATAAATAGATCTATAACAAGCTAGCTAGCTTAAGTGGTTAGGTGTTGTAGTGATATTAGGTTGAATCTGTATAGATTAATAAACAGAGTATTTAAATAGATAACTTACAGACAGGTTACAAGTATAGCAGTATAGTATAGAACCAATCAGGTGGTCTAATCATCTATGTAGTGAACTACTTAAAATAGATAATAACTAAAGTTATATATGTGGCTTGTTGTATACTCTTCATATAATTACAAGCAGTAGAAATTATCAATAAATATCCTGTATGCAATTCTAATAAAATTCTTTCAGCAATGTAAACCACCTTAATAACAAAAAAAAAAAAAAAAAAAACCTTAAAAACTCTTATTCATAAAGAAAAAAAAGACCAAACTCTAGTCAAAATCTAAAACAAATTATAAGAAAGAAACAATAACTTTATACAAAACTCTAAACTCTTTTTTTGCAAAACTCTTGAAAAACCAAACAATAGTATTAATTAAGATCACCTTTTTACAAACAATAATTTAATTATATAACTAACTGAAATTAAATCAATTCTCAATAATCACTTTCAAGAATATTTTTAAGAACTTCCATATATTCCAATTAATACTAACTCATCTTTCTATGACCTTTACAAACCACACTCAGAAAATAAATATTTTTTTCAAAATCTCCTCTTAGAAATTACATCTGATGAATAAACAAAAATTATAAAAGACCTTCCAAACAACAAAGCTATAAGCCTATCTGAAACTAACTATGAATATTTTAAAATGCTTAACTCTAAAAGTCAAAATATTATTAATCTCTTTCTTTTAAAATACCTTGCTTTACAAAACACTTTATTAGAATAGAAAACTTTTAATATCTTCCTTATTCCAAAAAAATCATTATGAGATTTTATACTAGATCAAGTCTATTCAATCTCTCTTATCAAACTAATTAAAAAATATTTAACCAAAGTATTTACTACATATTTTAACCAAATTATAACTCAATATTATCTCTTAAGTAATCTAAACTTTACAGCAACCAAAAACTGCTTAATACATACACTAATTCAAATTCACCTAAATACTATTGAACATTACAAAAACAACAATAAAGAGATATAGATTCTATTTTAGAATATGTTCAAAGCCTTTGACAAAATTAATATTAATTATCTCATTGATGCTTGCAAAAGAATTAGCATTCTACAAAATACTTTAAACTTAATTAAATTTTTACATTATAACAAGAAAGCCAGAGTAATTATTGCTTATAGACTTGCAAATTCTATTCCTCTCTACTTAGATATCGAACAGGAAAAAACCTTCTTCTCACTCTTCTGGAAAATCTATTATGACCCTATTCTTAGTTATATTAACACCAAATACAACTCAAAATTCCTTAAAATCATATCAAAATCACTACTTGATCTTATATTCTTAAACAAATCAATATCTATTATAATTCTACCTTTAGCATTCATAGATAATACTGTCTAGCACTATGAATCAAGAGAAAACCTCCAAGAAATTCTTCAGGATATCTTAGATTTATACCAACTAAATATTATCCAAATAAACTCTCTAAAATTAGATCTCTTTCATATATCAAAACAAAAAAATTATCAAACCAATTCTTCCTCAAATTACTCCTTATCCTTCAAAAACTAACAAATTTTACCTCACAAACTAGATAAAACTATAAGATATCTAGGTATTTTCTTGAATAGAAATAGTTCATCCAAACTTACAATAAATATCATCACTAACAAAATAAATCAATTTACTCATCTTATCAAATTCAAAAAACTTCTTTCTATACAAATATCAAGATTATTCAATACTATTCTCTCATCAGCAATTGAATACCTTCTTTAAATTTATGCTCTATCTCAGAAAAAAACCAATCAACTCTTAAGCATCTTAACCAAAAATACTAAACATATACTACATCTATTAACAAATACAAATAACAATATACTCACTAACTCACAACTACTCAATATACCAATACTTAACAAACTACTTCTACTAACAAACAGTAGTAATATCAATAGATGTCTTAACTCAAATAACCTTCTAACTCAAATCACTTTATTCTATATAAAGAAATGGCTAACTAAAGTTTGACAACTAATTTTAACCAAAAAAACTATTCTCTCAAACCAAAGAAAAACACTCAACTTTACAATTATAAACCAACTAATCTTTCTATACAAAGATAATATATTACTTAACAATCTTCCTTTGGACAACTTGCAAAACCAAAACCAAATATACTAACTAAGTTCTATATTTAATTTCTTTCCTACTTTTAATACTACAACAATTACAAGTCTTAGAAATAACCAAATTCTTTTTTTTGAACAACTTCTAATAGCAGATAACTAATACTTCCTTCTATAGAAAAATATCTACCTAAGAACTCACAAATCTCCTCATAGCCTAACTCTCAAATAGTACAAACTCCTTTCAAACTAAACAACATCATCACTAATAACAGAAATCTGATCAGATATTGTAATTAACTCAACTAATCTTTTTCTCAATATATTGAATCTTATTATCTTACAAAATCCAAATAAAAACAACTGGTCTTTTTATACCTTCTCGAATAAATTTAAAATTAGAAAAATAATCAACTACTCAACAACCTTAACAATATTCTAAATATATTAACTTATCTCTTCAAATTCAAATTCAATTTATATTTTTCCTACACTAATCAAAATACAAATTAATTACAACTAAACAATTAATATAAAATGCAAAACACAGAAGGAAAAAAATTAATTCAAACTTAGTATAAACTAACAGGAGATACAAGCTTTACAAAAAATTCATCTCTATACTCTAACTAATTTACTAACTTCAACACATATAGAACTAATAATTCTATCACCTAACATCCTTTTAATTCAAAATTCAATTATTAACTTATCTTATCAAAACCAACTTATAAACCTTCATAACTAAATTCTTTTACTAAACTCTAAAAATCTTTACTTCTATATAGATACATCAATTAAATATTCATAAACACTAAATATTAAAACTGGTATCACATGAATACTCAAAAACAATTCTCAAATCAAATTCAATACATCAATTTTCTAGGCTTCAAACTCTATAAGAGCTAAACTATCAGCAATTATATATCTTCTTCTAACATTACTATCAAATTATAAAATTCATATACACCTAGATAACTTCTTAGCAATCTAAATACTCAAAAATAGCCTTCTATATAACTACTCTATTCAAACTAAAATCAATAACTAGGATATTATTTATATCTTAAACTATCTAATTCAAAAGAAAAATATTCAACTTACTACTCACAAAACAAAATCATATTCAAAAAATTTCTTTTATAATATCACTGATTCTCTAGCTAAATAAGGTACTAACAAAACAGAAATTTAATTTAACATCTAATACTACTACTTACCTCCATCCTTCTTATAGAACAATATTCTTTTATTATTTAAAATACACAAATTCTATACAAATATTCTCTCAATTCAAACTTTCAACAAACTCTTATAACTTAAAACATTTCATAACTTACTACTCTTCAATATTCTTCAACTTATTAACATAATAAATTTACAAAATAGGAATTCAAAACTATACTCTCTCAGAAACAAAATTATCTTAAACAACTTACTAACAATAGCAAATCTAAATATCTGCAATCCAAACCTATATCTTATACCAAATTATACATTTTGTAATCAATATGAAGATACAAAACATATACTCTCCTGTACACTTTATTCTATTAATTTATACAAAATATTACTCAACCAAATAACAACTATCTTAAATATATCTAACTTAAACAATATTTCTGCTTTATCTATCTTTTATCTAATTACTCATCACAACAACTCTTCAAACTTAACAAATATTATTCTACTCCTTTTACAAGACATAGTTCTAGCCAGTGTTTAAAATTCAAATTCAAAATTATATTCTCAAGTAAGCTAAATTTATAGTATTAATGTTCTCAAAAATTTTTTAATGTTCTTATTATATAAATATTATTTTTTAAAGAAACTTATATTTTTATCAAGTAAACCTATCTTGAGCTCTTATGTAAAGTTGTACACAAGAACTTTCTAATTCTAATAGTACTTGAAATATTAAAATTGATTTAGTAGACAATGAGTTATATTTATTTTAGTTTTATAATTATAAATTTTTTTTTTTTGCAAATTTGCAAAGAGAAAACTTATAGTTACAAAAATTAAAATAAGTATAACTCATGATTTACTAAACCAATCTTAATATTTCAAGTACTAATAGAATTAGAAAGTTCCTGTACACAACTTTACTTAAGAGTCTAAATAAGATTAATATAGTAATAAAAAAAGTTATAATTATTTAATTGTTTAATAATAATAATATTTTGAGAACATTCTATCTATACAAAATGTTCTCAAATAAGAGAACATTAATTTAAAGATTGATGTTCTTAAGATAATTTTAGTGTTCACTGAGAACACTGAGAATATCGAATTTTAAATACTGCTTTCAGATATAGAATTTACAATTTAAAAGAATAATAGCTAAATATTTATATATATTTTAACAAAGTATAAATTGACTAAAAATATTGTAAACTAGTATAATGCAATCATGTCAAATTATATCAAATTCAGTATTCTAAAGTTTAACATTACAAGTTTATACTTTGTTATCATTGCTAAAATAGAAATAAGTTATAGCTAAACTTATTAGCTTATACTATTTAATATAAGCTAATTTATATTTGACAAGTCTATGATTTAGTAAGTTTATAGAATATTTAAAAAAATATTAGACTTATCCAAAGTACAAATCAAAGCTTCTATCTTGATTTTTGAATAGAGCTAAAACAAATATCTATTTATATATTAATAAGATATGTCTGAACTAAAATATTCAAATCTAATTCAGTATCTTTCATATTAGTAGCCTAATTTAGCATAATAATAAAATCTGAATCATCTTGTATTTTAGTGAAAAGTTTTCTAAAATTCAATAATTCATATATTACCTCATAAAATTTTACTAAAAAATCTATAATTTCAAAAAGAATAATTGAATTTTTTCTTTTAGATAGCAATAGTTTATCTAAAAATCATTCAAATCTAGTAGCATCTAAATTTTGAATATTAGATACGTTAAAAACAAATCAGTATATTTTATCTGATTAAAATTCATTAGCATCTAAAAGTGACTTTACAGATAGCTGATTTTTTAACAAATCTAAACCTTTTTTATCTGATAAAGAAGCTGTTAAACTGATAATTTAATAGTTATTTAACAGTTTTTATATAAGTTTTGGTTCTATTTTTCAGTTACTATTCAGTAATAATCCAATATCCTATTCATTCTTTCAAACAAAAAAATATTAAAAAGAGTATAGAGGACTATAGTCATATAAATATTTATATAAATACAAAGAGAGATAGAAATTCAGAATAATTTTTTCAGATCTGTATTTTCTTTCTATTAGCTTTATTAGCTTAATTAACCTTTATAGGCCTCCTTCAAAAGATCTAACTATATAATTTGATATACTAAAATCTGATAAATTTTATTAAAATATGTTAAAATTTAGTGATTTACATTTGAAAGATATTCCTAAAGAACAATAGTTATATAAATTATAATAAAATTTTACTACTAGTCAGCAATAAAATTCAAAAACCTTTTATCATAATCCAATTTCCTAAAAATTCTGCAGATATCTTATGGTACTCAAATTCTATTCAGTATACTTTGAACTTTTGTTAGAATATTCAGTGTTAATATGCCTTTATCAATTCATATTCTCTTAACAATCTATTTAGCAATACTCAAAAAAATGCAATACATTAGATTAACTATAATATGCCAAATAGAATTAAAATAATTTAGCTGTAGTAATTCTGATTACCTAATCTTATTTGCTTTAATGAACAATTTTTTCTCTGTATTAGATTTACAGTATCTTCATTCAAGCACCTTCTGCTGATATTCATATGAATCTTTTTTAATAAACTATTCATCTATATTTCGCATACCAGTGAAATTAAATTTTCTATTAATATAGTTAGCATTTTTCTCATACTGATGATATGATACTAATACTAAAATATGTCTACATAGCTTTCAAGCAGCTAGAATATCATATAAAACTAATATTAAAGCTGCATGAATTCTTTTTCTATCTAAGCAGTTAGTAGTTGAATTTAATGTTATACTACATCAAAGTAAATCTAACTCATCAAAGATAAGAGAAAGATAATAGTTTATCTTATATAAACTTACTTTATTTGGCTCTAGTAAAATACTAAGAATTAGTATATTTTCATATTTAAATTAGATACTACATAGCAAATTCGCAATAGATATATATAATATATATATACTATAATATATACTATTAAATAGTTGAAACTAGTTAAGGTTTACTATTAAGCCTAGATATGAATCTGCATTGTCTTTACTAAAAAATAGTTCTGAATATTCAACGAATAGTTTATCTTTAAATTTTTTCCAGATATTGCTATTATAAATATCTGTTAAAATACTAGTATTATTAAAATTTAATTGATTTACTCAATATTAAAGATCACTCTCAAATTCTAGACATTTATACATATTAGCTAATTGTTATCAAATTAGGCTAAAAGGAAAAATTAACTCTGAATGATTTATAATTATTCTTTTTAACAACTTCAATTGTGTAGACAACTTGGTACTGCAAACCTTTCTTTTTCTAACTATTGTCATATTTGAAAATTCGATATAAGTATATTTCATAATCGATACTTAGTTATTTCACTAAAAATCAGTTACTTTATCCTCCTTGTATAATTTGTGATATTTAGGATATGTTACAAAACTAATGAATTTATCAGACAATTTAAAGAATTATTTTGTTTTGTTCAAATTTTTATAAAACCTTTTAAATTTATTACTACTAATTTTAATTAATACAAGTCTTATAAATTTTATAAGAACTTTAGTTGTAGTAGCAGACAAATTAAACTTTAACCTAAAATTTATGATTTATAATTGTATCTAAGTAAATTGAATATCTTCAAATACCTTAGCAGAATCTGATAGGAATTCAAAATTAGAAGTCGAAAAATCTTTAAAAGTATGATTCTTATCTTTATCAAATTCAATACTAGTCTCAGAAAAATTATTATCTTTAGTATATATATCGAAATTTTCACCTGCTTCTACTGAAGTTTCACTAATTTCTATTGAAAGTTCACTAATTTCTACTGAATGTTCACTAATTTCTACTGAATGTTCATTGATTTCTACATCAAAAGATATAGTTTTCAATGAAAGATTTCTGATTCTAAGCTGAAAACTAAATTTGCTTTTGACAAGTAAAATGTTAAGAGTATACCTTGTAAAAAAGCTTCTGGTATACCTTGCAAAGAAGTTTCTAATATATCTTACAAAGAAGCTTCTGGTGCATCTTACAAAGAAGCTATTAGTATATATTGCAAAGAAGCTTCTAGTATACTTTATGAAGAACTTGAGCCTTCTTGATATGACAAGTTAAGTATTTCTAAACCTAAATCTGATCGTTGTTGCTTTGGTATTTGTTGTGCACAATATCTATGAATAAGTTCTGTTCTAATATTAACAAGCTTTCTATTACAAATAGTACAATTGCAGATAACTTTTCTTGATTGAGATATTTTAGCCTTATCTTTTTTTAATAAATCCAAAACTGAGTATTTTCTTAATAACATATTTTATAAATTTAAGTTTATAAAATTTTTATATAAAAGATTAATAATTTTCTGTAAAAAAATAATAATCTATTTAAGGTCTAGTGATCTTAGTATAGTAGTTAGGTTGTCAGACTGCTATGCAAGAGGTCTGAAGTTTAAATTCTACTGTCAACAAATTTGAATAATTACTCGGACCTTTGTACCCAACTTACAGTAAACTCTGCTTGTTTCTGAAGGTTATAACCCTGTAAATCTTATTGCACCAATGTCAATCAGATATTAGAAGTATGATGCAATACTCAAGTTATGTTACGTAAATAAATCTTAATAGGATCTATGAGCAGGAGACCTGCATGGTAGAAATTCCAAGTTTAGTAAAGTAGTATGGATTTTGACGGTCAAGCTAGTTAATGCTTGATCCAGTGAAAAACCTGAGTATGAAGGATGTTAAATTGATAGATGTGAGTAAGTTCGCTGTATAATACAACCTGATACCTTGCATTAGCAGCAACACTAACTTGGCTTAGCGGCTAACTAGATTGGAAAGATCTACTTCATGAAACATCCAGCTGGAACTTAAAAGACTATATCTGGTGGACAGCTACAGCAAGAACTGGGTTTGTACAAATATCGACAAGAGTCTAATCCAGGTAAATCTGTGAAATAAGCATATGATCACTCTAGTAGGAATTACTTCTGAGGTTAACTAGAGCTCTGCAGCTCACAATATGTTGGGTATACGTATTCCAAGAGGATCTAAGCTATGCAGAGAATAGATTTACAGGTGAACTGACTGGCTTAAGCAGTTAGTCATAGCAGTGATGTTAGTTTGGAATGAGAGGAAGAGTTAATAATCAGAGTGTTTAAATAAGTAACTCATAGGCAGGTTGCAGATATAGCAGCATAGTATAGAACCAACAGATGGTTGATCATCTGTATGGTGGACTACTTAAATTAAATAATGACTAAAGTTGTATGTATAGCTTGTTATATACTCATCATGTAACTGTAAAACTTTAGGAAACTGTTCATGTAATAGTTCTATAATAACAAACTAATAAAATCTAATTGGCCAAGGAAGTGGCCTTAATAATGAAAAAAAATAATAATCTATTTTTTTTTTTTTAAAAAAAAAAAAGAAATTAAATCGAAAGTGTTTTTGTAAATGAAAGTTGATATTTAAAGCTTATCTAAATTTATTGTAAATTTTAAATAAATTGCTATTATACTATTGTTAAAATTTAAAAATAATAGTAATATGCAAAATTCAATGATCACTAGTTAAAATTAAAAACAATAGTAATATGCAAAATTCAATGATTACTAGTTAAAATTTAAAAACAATAGTAATACATATGCAAAATTTAATGATTACTAATTTGACAATAGCAGATAAATTTTAATAATATTAGAACTTGATTGAATGATAATTAGTTACATAAAAAGTAATAAAAATACAAATATTTGATTGATTGCATTTATATATGAAATATGATAAAGATGCAAAAAAACAAAATCAATTTGATAAAAAATCTAATCTCTGATAGCAGAAGAATATAATCATTATATGAAATCTGCTAAAAAAAACTTCAATGACATTAGAACGTATTTATTATACAAAAATCATATAACTTTGATTGTATTAAAATGTAAATTAAAAAATATTTAAAATTTATAAATTTAGTTTTTTTTCTCTATGAATTTTTTGTTTTTTATTACAAAGCTTTTTTAAATTTCACTTGTAACTTTAATATTTTTTTTTTTTTTTTTTTTTTTTTTTTTTTAAGCAAAAACCATTCTTGATAATTTTATTGATAATAATATGTTATTACAACATTTTGCAGTTAATACATTGTTATATGTTCCTAACCACAGCTATCTAATTTACTCAAGGATCAGGCTACTTTACCTGTAGTTTGAACTTATCTCTAAGCAGGCTAAGTTTTTGCCTAGACTATGATATTTATTATTGATAATATGTTTGCGCTATCTTGTATGTATTTCTTTGCTCATTTGTGAAGTTTTTGGTTTACTTCCTGGTTTTTTTCTTTAGTATTTTTATTGTCTTCACATAGATTGCTAGTCTTAGGTATAATATTGGAATTGGTAGTTATCTTGTTACTTGTTCTTTGAGTATTTTGATGAATTTGGATATTCTTCTGTTTCCAGATTCTATTGTATAAACCTTTGGTTACTTTGTATAGTAGGGTTTCTGTGTTCTTGTCTTTTCTTGTAATATTTTTGAGTTTTTCTAGTAGATCTGAGCTGATAAAACCTTGAAGGTTATGTAGTAAGCTGCCAATTTTATCTTTGCTTGTTTTGAAGTATTAGGTGGTAAAGTCTTTTATTTGCTGATGGGATATCTGCTTCTCTTCTTTAATGATTTTTTCCTGTACTTTTTTTATTATTTTATATATTATTTCTCTAGCTAAAGGTTTGTTTTCTTGGCATGCTAACCAGTGCTTCTTTATTCTTGTATCTGTAGTACATTGGGCTTGGGTTTTTTTCTTTATTTTTTTGTGAAGATTGGTTGCTATTGGTAGTTTATTTAATTTTGAATGCTTTTAACGTGGAGTATTTGAAGTTAGTTTTTCTTGTTGTTGGTATAGCACTGATGTTGAGGTTTTGGTATAGGAAACTCCAATAAGAGCTTGTATCTCAATGACTAGCTCTATTAGTTGAATGCCAATAGGCTACTTGTTTTGCATTTTAGATATTGTGTATGAAGCATCTTGTAGTTAAGTGTACTGTAGTATTATGCCATAGTAGTGTAGTTGTATTATAATCTGATTTTTGTAGGTCAATAGCTATATTTGTAAATTTTTGAAGATCGTCGAAGATTTTTGTTTCTTTTATATACTTTGAGTTTGTTTTATCAAGTATTAGTAGATTAATATTAATGTTTTTCTTTTCTATACTAGTGGCAATGTTGTTCTAGAATTGCCAGTACTTCTTTTTTGCCAATTGGTTTTCTGTTTGTGTATTCTGAATAATAGCTTGTAGATTAGTTAGTATGTGTTTGTTTGTAGTTTGAATTATTATTGTACTACTTGTAGGTATGACTACTTGATTGTTGTGATTGCAATTATATTTGCTATTATTTTTTGCTGCCAAGCGTCTACTCTTTCTGTGTATATATGCGAAGTAGAATTTATACTCCAAGTATAGTAATATTAGGTTCTCGACTCCTCTTGTAGCTTTTTCATTATGATTGTAAAGCTTAGGTTTTTGTTATTTTTAATAGTATCTGCTATTGTTATTAGATCTTGTTATGCTTCTATATTAGTAAACATGTTGTGAATTATATTGTGAGAGAGGTAGCTTTTTTTGTTTATAGATCTGCTATCCATATTGTTGTTGTCTCTCAAGTTTTGTTATTTTAAGGTGTTGCTTGTTTGAGTGATAGATTTAAGGTGGCTATATATTTTTTTGTTACTGCTTACTGTTACTAGTTTGCATTAGTTTAGTTTAGCTTCAATTGCATATTTTCTGTAGTAGGTTGCCATAGATAGCTTGCATCCTCTGCATTGTTAAAGTTTTTAGAGTTAGTTCTCTTCGTTCCTCTTTAATATTTTTCAATGTGTTGTGGTTATTTGTTTATATAGTTTATGAGTGATAATTTTTCTAATTATATGTGTGTTTTGAATTCTGTATATTACTCATTCTCTTCTCTTCTCATGGGCTTTGATTGAGTAGAAAGAGTTAGGTTAGACGAATTTTATTCCTTCCTTTTTTGTAATAGTTGTTAGTATTATCTCTGCTATTGTTTTATACCATTTTAGTTACTTGCCCTTTGAGATTTTTTGCATTGTATATACTATTTGGTTCTATTCTATTACAGTGGTATTGTTTATATCTGTAAACTGCTCTATGTAGTATAGTTTATGCTTGTTTAACTTTTCTTTTAGTTTTTTTTCTTTTTGTATATTTCTGAATTTAGTGAGTTGTTTAGTATTAGATTAATACTTGTACCTTTTTGTTGGTGTATGATATGTCACAACACTAGCAGGTTTGATAGACTGAAATTTGACTTATACAGTAGTATAATTTGTTTTGTAGTTGTTGTATTATCTTCTGGTATTAGGATAACTATTCTTTTTGAAGTTAGAATTGATTTATTTGATACGACTGTATTCTGCATATGGGCGGATTTATTTCCGATGTGATTATCACGAATCTCACGCTGATTGGTTGATTTATCTAAACATACTAGTA
>CAJVPM010000788.1:0-14781 GCA_910592325.1 Scutellospora calospora
TATGATAGAAATTCTAAAAAACAGAATTTTTATTAGAATTAATAAAAAAAACAAGTTGTTTTATATATTTTATTATTACATTCGTTTGTTGCACTCCGATCATGTATATTTGTGTATTAAGGGTATTATAAATCTGTTATTTTAAAAAGTCGCAAATAAATACAATTCTTTTTACAGTAAAGTGAGTGTATTGTAATACGAATTTTTAGGGAGATTGCTAATCACATTTCATACAAAAACGGATTGATAAAACTACATAATGCATGGTTTGATGTGACAGCACGAAGTCTCTAGATAGCTTACTCAAGTTAACGTCGAGAGCTATACTTAAATGGGAATTATTCAAACAAGGCTTAGATAAGAGCAGATACTCTTTTTACCGCGTGGTGTTTTTTCAGTAGTTGTAATATGTAGATATCTTCTTTTTTTTTCAAAGAGGAAGCGAAGCCTCTTTACGCTATTTGCGTCTTTATTATAACAAAAACTATTTACAGTATATTACTATAGTATATTATATTAAAAAGAACATAAGTTATGTAAATATTGAAACTGAGTGCTTCGGTAAAGCATTTAGCTTGGGTTACTGCTGTTTTGTTAGATATCTTCTTGTTATTATCAGTAGTCAAATATCGGCCACTTTCAATGTAAAGTAATTCAAAACAATTTTATAGTGAACATGATATCTTTATACATTAAAGGATAAAAGAGGGAATATAAGTAAGACCGTAAGAATTATTGTAAACGGCTAAAGAGGAATTTATTCTCACTAATACTACACTGATATTGTAAACGACTAAAAGATATACCCCCCGATATTTATTCGGTACAAGCTTTACGAAGTAGGAGTTCAAATCATACACCGGTCAAACTTTTACTATTTATTTATTTCTTGGTCATATCACTAATATATCAAAATAACAAAATAGTTAAATTATATAAAAATATTCGATTACGTAAAATAACTAAGTGGTGAAAGTAATAGTTTCGGTTCTTGACTAAGCCATCAAGTGGTGACGAGAATGTGATGACGAGACGTGATGACGAGACGTGGTGACGAGACGTGGTGACGAGACGTGATGACGAGACGTGATGACGAGAAAATGGTGACGCGAAAGGAGTAATAATAGAAGTCACAAGTGATAAGATAAAGGGGAATCCATTAGAATAAAAACTTACCTCGCCTCATGTAACTAAGCATTATAAATAGTAGAAGTTTTCCTCTTTGTGAAAGGTATAATTTAGCGTTCTAAAATAGCCTCATGTAACTAAGCATTATAAATAGTAGAAGTTTTCCTCTTTGTGAAAGGTATAATTTAGCGTTCTAAAATAACCTCTGATAACTAAAATATTATATAAAAATAAAGTCAGTAATAGGAGTATAAAATTCAAATTAATTAATAAACTTAAAACTAAATCACTAACATCACGCCTCTGGCGAGAAGCCCTTAAATACTTACTATTTAGCCCTTAACATTGGTGTCGGATGCAAATTAACTATATAAAGTGAGCTTTGCAAATGATGAACATCAGTAAAATGATGTAATTATAATATAATAGTTTCGCTCAGAGATATTAATGTTAAATGATTAGTGGTAAAAACGTCATATACGGTAGTATATATTTAATATAAAAGAATTACAATGAAATAATCTCTTTCACAACACTTGTATTTATTTGCTCTTACCTCTACAAACTGCTGTAATACTGTACAAATGACTATATTAGTTCTTCTAGCTGGTAATCAATTTCAACTTGATTGAATTTGTATCTATTGCAAGTCAAAAGAATACAAGAAATTATGCTGAGAATCTGAAACAGACTTTGGACATTAGCAATTCAAGAACTCAAATTAGAAAGTAGATTTGATAATTATATAAGAGCAGTTATCAGTATGGAAAATATGAAAGGTTCAGTTATATTTGTGTTGTAGAAATCGATTAAATCTTACAGATAAAATGCAAGGAATCCAATAATATATGAACTTTATCGATTCGAAATTCAGAACATAATCATGAACTATCAGAAAAATATCTGCTTACTTATCTTTCTGAATATTAGGCAGTTGAGTGAAATGACAACAAAGGAGTTTGTTCTCAAGAAATATATCAACTATTTATCAGAATTACTATTCTTCAATATTAACAATACACAAGATATTTCTAATATCGTATAAAGCTTCATCAAGAAAATTTAAGGCACTTGTAGAGGAGTATAACTATCAAAATGAACTTCGATGGCATGTATCACACTTTTTCTTTTCCCATCATAAATCTATTGAGCTTATACATATAAATTGTACCTAAAAAACAAATGTCACTTCTTAATATCATTAGTGTAACAAGTTTTAATATGACATTCATCAAATATGAAAAAAAAAAGTTATATATAGGCATTATCTCGAATATCTCAGTAATTTGATAGGGTTTAAACATCAAATTTATTATAACTAATTAGGAATTAGCACTTATATGTGCTCTTGACATACTTTTTCTAGTTCAAAATATCTTCTTTATATGATATATAGAAAAAAAATATTATAGCTAAATACAAAAGTTACTTTCGTACTAAAGAAGAGTAGACAAGAATTTCAAAAAAAATATAAACGAAAGGCAAAGAATATTCCTTCAATATTGTACAAATATAGTAAAATTAAAAAAAAATAAATAATAACTTTAATATACAATAAGCAGAATTATGTATCAAATATAATGAGTTCTCAAGACCACCAAATTTTAAGGAGTATTACTGATATCGAAGAGAGAAAAACACCTGTAATACCAAGACTTAAGTAGGAACCCTATTATTATCAATTATATTTAAGATACAAGTTGCCTTTTAAAGAAAATTTATTAGTGCATGAGCTGACCAATATTTTCATCTAGGCACTACAGTGATATCTCATATAGAGGAAGTGCATGCAATATTAAAAAAATACATACAAGTCTTAGTAGGTAAATTTATACTTAGAATTGAAAGAATCTAATTACTAGAAAACCAAAATAATAAAATTAAAGAAATAGCTGAAAAGAACAGAACAAAACTTATATTTTTCATGTTAGCATGCAAAAAGGACTCTGAGCAATCTATATACAGCTAAGATTTTTAAAAAATCTTAACAAATTACTAAAAAAGTAAAAGATCTGCATAAAAATAGTCAAAAATAAGCATATATATTATTAAAAATAGTAAATATCTGCAAAAAAATAGTCAAAAATAAGCAAAATTAAATTGTTACTTATCTATATATAGCTCAGGGTCCTATGCAAAGCTTTATAATTTACAAAAAGAGATTATTTCACTAAGAAACTGCATCATTAAACCACAAGTTTAACTACAAAACATGGATTATCACAAAAAAGATAATTTAATGTATATGAAAAAATATTGCTAACTAATCTAGTATAAAAAAAAGGTTCTATATATACATATTATTCAAGAATATTTGGTAAATATCTATTAATATCAGTAAATTAACACAATTACTATTTACTTTTACAAAATCAAATTGAACAATTACAGTACTAGAAGAGTTTCGCTAGCAATTTTGTCTTCAACAATAATTGATAAACTTTTGAACTTGAACAATGATTTACAAGGTAAATACTTTTGGTTAGCTTCTCAACAAGCTATAGCACGAAATAAACTATCAATATTAATCAAAAAATCATCTATAATTTTTATTAGATCCAACAGTGCAATATTATTAGAAGATGACTAGTTCATTAAACAAGATTTAGTCCTCTACTAGAAGGAATCTATTAAAACAAGTATCTGAAAAGTGTTCACAGCAAGTACCTCTTGAAGAATGATCACAACAAATACTTGAAGAATGATCACAACAACAGGTAGCTTTCAAAATAGAAGATTCTAGAATGAATGAGAAAAAATATGGAGTATGCAAAAAAGTTGGTCATAAGAGTAGAATGTATTCTAACCATATAATAGATACATCTTAAAATAGGGATTATTATTTCTTTAAACAGAGAAGGCTGTATATCATATAATTTGCGATTTGTAATACTAGAAGAGAAGAGTTTTATATTAATTATATTTCTTGCATATTTTAATATGTTTTACTATGCAAACGATTTTAGTATTTTCATTTCTGGATTCATAAGTTAGACAACAAATATTTGACAATATTAATCTTACTAATCTTGTTTTTATATTCTAGCTACTGTATATGTATTATTTTTTATTATAGTTGCCTAAAGCAAAAACTATGACATGATCTATATGAGAAGAACCAAACTGATTATGTGAAGTTAATAGAGTACATGCTCATTTTATATTTCTATTTTATACTTTATATCAATTAAATCCTTGTATCTATTATTAAGATTTTAAAAGTGTATTATCAGTTATCTATTTTATAATCATATAAAAAATAGTAATACCAGATACTATATTCTAGTATTTGTAAAACTTGATATATCAAATATATTGTTTGAGGAATGATTTAGTAAAATTGATTAAGTTTTTGTATTAGGTTAGACTAGTAATTGAGGTAACTAATTTGATTGTAATGAATTGCAACTTTTTTGTATTGACATAAATAGTAATTTCAGTTATAATTCTATAATATAATAATAAAAAATTAAATAAACTTTGTGTTCATATTTGATGAAATATGATGCATGTTATAACCTATAGCATTACTTCACATATGACGATGAGTATTATTACATACTGTGATATATTATAAGTTGTAATTCCACTAGGTTAAACATTTAAATTTATTTTTTTTTTGTAAAAAAAAAGACCGATCAACCTTTATTTGCAGATTATCTTCTTGTCAAGATATACTTAATGGAAATTGTTAAAATAGATATGCTGTTCATTTATATCAAAGTTAATTTTGTAATAAGCAAATTACTGTTAACGTCTCTCATACCATCTTTTCACAAACTCACCTTTATATCAATGGTAATGCAGTCTATGATGAAGCACTCTGTGATTTTATCAGAACTGGAGGATATCAATTCAATAAAACTAAATTTCTTATTATTTAATGAATATCAGTAGATATGGTGTATTCTACTAATATCCATTAAATAATAAGAAAGAATTTATTTTTATAGCAAATAATATTTAAACAGCATTATTATATTTGATTAAATATCGATCTGACTAGGGATAGTTAAAGTAATTTATTAAGTAATAATTACTTATCTCACATTACTCACAATATTATAAAATGATAGCTGTTTAGATAAGTTGTCTAATGTAAATCAAATATATGTATAGTCAGATAAAAATAACTAGTGCTAGTAAATTTTTTTTTGTATAACAAATATGATGATTTATATTAAAAAATCTAAATTTCAACAAATTTTTATCAAATTCATTACTAATTTAATATGTTTTTAAAAAAAAGCCTTTTTTGTTCAAAATATAGAGTATACTGAAAAATTGAGTAAAATTTTTATAGAAGTTAATATGTAAAGTATTGAGAAGATATAGTTTGAATTTCAGTAAATTTTAAGTGTTTTTATAAGATGATATTAATTTTCAAACTGTATTTCCTCAATATTTTACATAATAACTTCTATAAAAATTTTACTCAATTGCTCAGTATACTTTATATTTTGAACAAAAAAAGCATTTTTTAAAAAAATTTTTTTAATAGAAATTTTATTCAGTTTCAAAATTTAAAAAATATTTAATATTAATTATATCATTATATAAGTAACAATTTACTAACAACATATACCTGCATCTAATTAATTGTTAAACCTAACCCTATATGATACATTACAATTAATTAATAATTAACATATACAAACCACTTTAATGAATAATAAAATATATAAAACAACTTGTTTTTTTTATTAATTCTAATAAAAATTCTGTTTTTTAGAATTTCTATCATATAAAATTGCAAATTTATACAATCTAAATATTTAATATATTTATTTAATAAAATAAAAAATTAGCAATTTAAAATTTTAGATTTATATCTATTCAAGCACTTGTTATCTGCTTTTTCAAGTGCTTAATCTCTTTTAGTATTATCTAATTTATCTTTTTTAATATTGTCTAATTTAGATATTTGTTTTTTTTCTATAATATAGTCTAATTTAGATACTTGTTTTTTTTTCTATAATATAGTTCAATTTAGATATTTTTTTTTTTTATAATATAGTCTAATTTAGATACTTATTCTTTTCTGTAATATAGTCTAATTTAAATACTTGTTTTTTTTCACATTAATATGTCTTTGATATTGTTTATATATTTTAATTTCTTTTTTTTTACTTTTTTGTTATTGAGCTTTAAATACTTTTAAATAAGAATTATATAGATGAGAGTATCTTAGTAGTATTTTAATATTAAAAAGATATAATTAATAAAAATATTAGATATAGAATATAATGTGAATTATTAAAGAATTAAGTATTATTATATAGGAAAATACTATATAATAAATCAATATATAAATAAATATAAAGTTATTTTATTTAATATATTTGTTTTAATTAATTATGAATATAATACAAATAAATTATTATAAATAAATAAATAAATATATATTAATTATTTAAATATTATTCTATTCTATATTCTAAACTTCTTATATTTTTAAAAAAAAAATAATAAACAAAAACTAATTATTAAACTTATTATAGCAAAATTTTAATATATTAAAACTATGTATATTAAAAAAATTAATATATAAAACTTGAATAAAAACTAATTACTCAAATTGTAATAGTTGAATTTGAATAAAAGCTAATTATTTAAATTTGAATTAGTTAAATTTTTAATATCAAATTTATATTTTTTTTTTTTTTTTTCAAATTTATATTTTAATTAAAAAAAAAAAAATTCTAAACCTTGAACAAAAGCTAATTATTTAAAATTAAATTAGTTAAATTTTTAATATTAAATTCATACCTTAATTAAAAAAAAAAAAACTTTTCTAAAATCTTGAACAAAAGTTAATTATTTAAAAATGTATTAGTAGATCGAATTTATATCTTTTAAAAATTATTTATACAAGTAATTGTACTTAAATAAACTTTTTATAATAAGCAGAAATATTGATCAATTTACTATCTTTTAGCTGAACAAAATTATTAGCTAATTTAGTTATTGTCTCTTTTGTCATATCTATTAGTTAATTTATTTATTATTCGTGATAGTTTAATCATTAATTATTCTAACTAGTTTAAATATTAATCAAAAGATAATAATTATTATCTAATTAAATATCTATTAATATAATTAATAAATTATTTATCTTACTTACAAAATGATAATATTATTTTTAAATTGAGATTTATTTTTAAATTTGAGCTTTATTAAAAAATTAATAAAAGCATGCTATTATTTAAAAATTGTAAAATTATAAAATTAATAAATAGAGAGATATTTTTTTGTTATTAAATATAATAAAAGTATTAAAGCAAAAATGCTATATAGCATATATATGCTTTTGCTAAGATGAAGTTCAACAAATTTATAAAATTATACTACAAATTTATTCTGATTTTTTCTTACAAATATATAAAATCCTTACTAATATAGTAAATCATATAAAAGATGAAGAGATTTTTTAATCAATTTATAAAAAGACTAGAATACAAAAAACAAATATATTAAAGCTGTTACTGCAATACAAAATTCAAAAGAAAAATATGCTAATAAAATTATTTCATCTTATCTGCAAAAACAAGTATTTAACTTTATTACAGATCTTCAAAAAGGTTAAGTTAAAAAATTAAAAGTTGAGAATACTAAATTAAAATTATCAAACAAAAGACTATCAAAAAGTAATCAAAATCTAATACACAAAACTCAGTCTTTAGATAAGATTATTTATATTTGTTATTTATATAAGTTTGATAAAATCTTATTAGACTATATGATTCATATAATAATTATTAACAATAATTTTTTACTTTACAGTTTGAATTAATATCTTTAAACTAAAATTAAAAATCAAATTTCAACTATCTGATTATTAATATAAAAATCAAAGCAAATATCTTTTAATAAATTCAAGCATCAAATTAATATATTATTTAAAACAAATAATAGAAAATATTCTCCTAATTTGGTTTAGCTTTTGACTAAAATTTCATAAATTGAACAAACCTCTTTAACTGTAACTATTGAATTATTATGACTAGTCTATGAATTTTTAATTAGAAAGCCTTCACAAAAATAGTTATCTGTAATAACCTTAAGTAACTAGTATAAAGAAGTTTCACAAATTGAAAATAAAATTGAAATACAAAAGGCTATATAATGTTCATAATATAGAATTCTTGTAAATGAGTTAACCTATAGAAAAAATAAATATTTTATAATATAAGTTATGTTTTGGAATTATAAAAAGTTATATCATTAGTTTTTGTAATGAATCTTGAGGATTTAAATAATTATACTAAACAATTAGTAGCTAATAATACTCTTAAAGCAATTATAACCTATAGACTTGATTTAAAAAAATATTTAATGTGAATAACAAATAATACAACCTATATGTCAGATAATAAAAAAGATGCAATTATTTAATTTAATAAAAAAGTAAATATAGATACAATTAGAATCAGCTATAGAATATATATTATGTATATTGTTTTTTCAAATTTTGAAGAGACATTTAGCAAGTTACTCTCTTCAATTAGATTTTCATAAATATTACAACTATATAACCTTCTATACTTAGTTTAGTATCTTTACAATAGTTATAATTCAAGTAATAAAAGAAGTTTTTTAAATATAAAATCTAATTAAATTCAAAACTTAAATGATAGATTATTAGAATTTCATTTTTCTTAATACTAATTGCTAATTCAAAGTTATTGGAAATATGAATTACTTGTTACAAAACAATATTTAGAATAATATAAAGCATATATAGAATTTACAAGTTGGTTTATTTAAGAGCTAGAAAATAATCTGAATATATTTACTGCTTATTTTTCAAATTAGTAATTAAATATTCATAACTTAAATATTTATTTTAAAGTTATATCTCATTTTCTCAAAAACTATTTTCTTTCAACATCACAGCATGATATTGAGTAAATTCTTGTTAAAAGAATATTTTGAGAAAATATATATATACTATTTTTATTTTAAGTATATTTGCTAATAAATTTTTTTATAATTACTTTTTCTAGGCATTTATTTTGAGATTAGCTTTTAAACAAAAAGCTAAATATCCAAGTTTAGTATTTAGTTATATTTAATAAATATTTATATGACTATTAATGCAGTTTATAATTAGAAAAGATCTTATATCTCATATTCAAGTAAAAGACTATTTGATTCAACTTCTATTTGGATGACATGCTCATAAAATATCTAATAAGATAAATAAGTAGATAAAGTTTTTAAATAAACTCAAAGAAAATTTTGACATATTCTTTAGACAAAAACTTCTAAAAGCACTTGAATTACTAAATACAAAGACTTTAGTAGGCTTTTTGATACTTTGAAATAAGGAATAAACAAAGTATATAAAAGTTTTTTAAAATAGATATTTCTATTGGTATATTTACTTTTATTAATCTACTACTGAATAAAAATTCTAATTATAAATTCATATAGTATTCTATTATATTATTTTTTAGCAATAACTTCTAGAACTAACAAAAAATGAAATAAATTTAGCACAATGATTATGTGATGATCTTGAGATAACTAATAATATTTTTAGCCTTCAGAAAGATTATTAGATTTCTCTGAATTTAGAGATAAATTTCAAAAATTTTGTTTCACTTCAAATTCTAGAATTTATGAATATCTATTATTATATAAATTTGTTAAAAAATAAATTTATTTTATTATAGTTTATCAACAACAAGTAGAAAAACTTTTTAATAAATTAGATTTGAAGACTTATTCAAATATAATACAAGAGCTAAAGTAATCAAAATTACAACTTTTATCTGAAAATATTAATAGAGAAAATATTGCTTTAGGCCTTACAAATATTCATATAAAACATAAAAAATTATTAAAGAAAATAGTATAAGATAATGTAATAATATATAGAAGAGAAGAAGTAACTAAAATATTTTTAAAATTATATAAATTTAAATGTTAGAATCTTTGTCAAGTAATAAAATATTATATAAATATATACAAATATGCAGTAAACAAGCCACTTTCTCTGTAGATCATTTTGACTATTTTTAAGCTAAAGCAACAATACATTTTTCTAAGAAATAGTATTAAGAAACAATACAAGTAGCAATAAGCAAAAAAAGAGAGTATCTAAAACTACATATATTAAAAAGAAAAACCTAGAGAACTTTGAAAATAACTAGAAGAAAACTTATTTCAAAAGAAAAGTTGAAGAAATTTTTAGAAAAAGTAGAGATTTGAATTCACTCTATCATACAGATCTTCTAACATAATACAAGAGTTACAAATAAAGTAAACAAACTTCATATAGATAGATCACTAATCTAATGCATCAAGTATAAACTAATAGAAGAGAAGTATATAGTATCTAAACTGAATAAAACGCAGGCAATTAGAAAAAACTCTAGAGAATTTTGCAAAAAAGCCAAAGTCACTTTCAATAAGAGTAGAATAAGTTTAACTAAAATATCAGCAAACAAAAAATATAGCCAAATAAAACAGTTAAAAGAAAGATCTTTAGTAAAAGAAAAGAAGATAGCAAGTTTCAAATTGATGCTTAAAGAAGAAGAATCTCAGAAGCTTACTAGTATAATAAAGAATATAAAAGAGAGTTGAGAGCAAATAGATGTATATATCTTAAGAATTATAGGAATAAGTACTAAAATTATCTTAGTAACTAGAAACTAGTACAGAATAATAAAGAAGACAATTATTAAAGAAGGCAAGAAGATACTTGATATAGTACTCAAAGAGCTTGAACAAAAACTTATAATTGAGGGTTGGATCTCATAGCTTAGTTGGTTAAGTTCTCAACCCTTCACAGACAAGATCAACAGTTCAAATCCAGTTAGAAGCATTTGCTTCTATAATTCTTATGAAAACCATTAATCAAATATGAAGCTCTATAGTAAAACTCATGTGAAGTACAAGATTCTAGAAAAAGAATTCACAGAAAAAGATTGATATTATAGAGTAAGTTGGCATTACGTATGACAGTTGGTGTTATAGAAGGTTCTATTATACAAGTATTATGCAAATAAGTTCTCGAAGAGTTAGATAGCACCAATATTTGTAGCAGTTAGGAACTTACTTGAGAGAGTGACACAAAGGTAATACGAGCTAGAGTAATGAGCAAAGCAGTGAATATAATAGAAATTTGTAGAAAAGAATTGTCCTAACTAGATGTAGAATATCTCTAGTACATGTGAAAGCTAGAATTAGAAGGTACCAGTTCTGTAGAGAGTTAGCTACTATCTAGGATATGTGTAAAAACCTGAATTGGCAGAAAGTACCAAGCTGGTAGTGCAATTATACATCTGAGTACAAGGGCATACTAATATTAAATATCAGCTAATGCAGATGCAAGTTAGAAGTAGTACCATATATTACGAACCTAGTTAGAAGCAACCTTAGTTGTGAAATATAGCCTGTATTCTACCAACACACGGGAGTATCTGGTATTGATAATTGTACAGCATATGAATACAGTTATATATCATAATATGCTGGTATCTCCATGATCTGCAGAAGATGTAACAAGTTGCAGGCCTAGAATTTAGTCATAAATATACTAATTAGGAGATATGGAGTTAGGCAATAAAACTAGCTAGATACCAAACAGAGAGTTATCTGTGAGAATTGATGATACCTTATGTAGCCTATGGTACCTGTCTAGTAGTATCTTTGTGTAAGTATGAGTGATGCAGAGAATATAGTGATAGTGACCTAATAATAATAGTCGTAACATAAACCCTAATTAAGAATACTATAGTAGGGTAGTATAAATTAGATCAAGAATACCTTGTAGATAAATTAGTCCTAAGGTTTATATAGATTTAAATATGTTGTAATCATTACTTGTAACAAATTATAATAAATTTAATAAAGTATACAGCCAAAGAAGTTACTTGTAAAAAAAAAAAAAAAAAAAACTCATAATTGTAGAAAAAGCTAAAAAAAGTATATTAAATCTTAAAAAAATAAGAATCTAATAGTAGAAGATAATCTGCAGCTTATAGAAGTAATACAAGAAAAGAATAAGTTAGCATATCAGAAGACAAATAAAGAAACTCTAAAGGCTAATACAGCTTTTACTAATTAGACTGAAGCAGAAGGAGCAAAGAACAATATAAATATATCTGATTTAGTAAGAAATGAGGCTAAAAGAGAGAAAATGAAAAGAAAGAGCTCTGAAAGATTGCAGAAAGTAGAAACAAAAACAGAAGAAATTAACCAAATGTTATAAGAATCAGATAAAAAAAAAAAAGAAGTCATCAACTCGAAATTAATTTTAGAATAAAAGCTAAAATATTTAAACAAAAAACAAGTAAACAGAAATAAAACTACTATTGAAATTTTATTAGGAAATGAAAAGAGAGTAGAAGTTAGAAACTCATAGCTCAAGGTGATATCTAACAAGTTAGCAAAAGAATTACCTTAAAATATACAAGAAACAGAATCAGCTTTTAACATAGAAATTAAAAATTTAGTTCTTCAAACAAAAAATATTATCTTGAAAAATATAGATGATGCCTTATTAGATACATCACAAATAGAAATAAATAATATAAAAGAGTATTAGAAAAGACAAATAAATTATGCAATAGCAAACTATAAAGAGCCAAAAGAAAATACTCTAGAAGATAGTGTATAGGCTTCTAATAAAAATATATATGAAAATTTAGAAGAGTATAAAGCAAAAATTGTTTCAATAGTACTACCAGGTAATACAAAAGAAGAACAGATTAAATTTGTAGAAGGAATATTATATAAAAACAATTATATTAGTAAGATAGAAGAATGCTTTATAAGAGGAAATACCTAGGTAATTATTAGCTTTGACTGTTACAAAGGACTAGAGACTTTAAAAGACAAAATAGAAAAGAAAAAGATTGAATAGTATAAAGTCCTATTTGAAGAGAAAGAATTTTCTAAAAATTACAGACCTATGAAAGACAACAAACAATCTAAAATTATAAAACAAGAAAATAGCAAGAAGTCAAAGGAAGAAAGTCTTATATAAAAAGAAAAACATAAAAGACAAAAGAAGTTGTGAAGATAATTAAGATCTAAAAATTAATATTTTAGATAAGTTTACTAACAGAATATCAGTATAGGACTTTCTGACATAAACAAAAAAACTTCAAGTCTTTGAGTTAGTATGACATCTTAGAAGAGTCAAATTTATAGAAATAATCAGAGAAACATATAGAAAAACAAGAGCTGAAGTAGAATTCAAACAAGAGTTATTAAATATAGAAAAGATAGAAAAGACTAGTGTATTCCATTTGTAGGAGATTACTTGGTAAGAATTACTCCTGAGACAAGTAATTTTAAAAAACTCAAAATATGAAGCAAGTATTCTAGAAGATTAATTAACCTATCAGAGTATACTAATGAGATATTTCTCTAGAGACAAGTTAAATAAACAGGAACTAAATCTTTATATATATTTAAAAATACTAATAGAAACAATATAAGAAGTATAACTATTTATTTTTTAAATGAGAAAGACTTACTAAATAGCTCAAGATTTATAACATACTACTATGATAACAAATTAAGGTAAGCATCTCTAAAAGAAAACAACTGGAAATCCAAGCAGACTTCTAAAACACAAGAAGAAATGCAAGAAGATACTAAGAAAAGAAATGAAAAGAGTTTAGAAAAAATGAGAAAAACTGAGTCAGACCTAGTAGAAGAAAGCTCTAAATATATACAAAGAAGATCTTGAACTAAAGAAGGAAAATTAGTAATATATAAAGGCTTAGCAAGTAAAAAAAATTAAGAAAATAGACAAAAAAGTATAAGACTCTAAGAACAAAAAGAAGTAATAGCAATGAAAGCAGTAACAGTACAGAAAAAAGAAATTACAAAGAGGCTCACAGTTTCAAAATAGAAAAAAAGAGAAGAAGCTACTACACAAAAAGAAAATCAAGCTACAGAAAGTGAAAAAAATAAGATAAGAAGCCTCAGAGGTCTACTTGAAAGCCTACTAGCTCTAACTGAAGAAAAAGAATCAAAATTTAGCTTAGAAAATAGCTACTAAGACTTTAGAGTCCCAAATTACTCCTAAATTAGTATACTAGTTGAATTACAGAGAGTTTAGATTTCTCAAAAAGGAAAACCTAGAAATCAGAAAAGGGCAAAAGAGCTAGAAAACTAATTCAACTTATATAAAAATAGAAACTTCAGAATCCTAAAATTGAGTACACATAATATTAATAGTCTTAAAGCAAGTAGTTATAAGTTTAGCTTACTATTAGAATAGATAAAAGAAAAAAAAATTAGATATTCTAGGAATTTGTAAAACAAATATTTCAGAGCTATAAAGCAATTTTTAATTTCAAAAGATAAAGGCTATTGAGAGTTTTAAACAAATACAAATAAAAACAAGTTAAAAAGATCAGGAATAGAGATAGTAATCAAAAAGAATTAGAAAAAACATATTGAGTAAATTAATAGATTTAGTAATTACTATATTGATATATTACTACTTTTCAAAAATATAAATTAGTAATCATCAACACTTATATCTTGCCAAGTAACAAAGAAGAAAAAAAAAGATACAGTAGCATATCCCTTAATCTGTAGGCTATTCCAGGCAAATTTGCCTAGAAAATTTATGTAACAATACCTATGATCTATATTTTTATAAAATTAATATATTTAAACAAA
>CAJVPM010000789.1:0-14779 GCA_910592325.1 Scutellospora calospora
AAAATAAAAAAATGAAAAAAATAAAAATAATAATAAACAATAGAATAACAAATTTTAATAAATATATATATTGATATTTAATATACATTGTTTAATAATAAAATTTATCATTATATATAAAAATAAATATATTTTATAACATAAAAAAGATTACGGAAGTTACGATATATAAAATTGAGTATTATATTGAAATATACGCAAGTTATAGCATGCCGTAATTTAAAGTAAAAAGCTATAACTAGTTATAACTCAGTTACCCAATATTTCAAGTTCCGTCTGACCTCTACTTTAACCAATATTTTATTTGTATTATTTAAGCAACTCCAAGAGAAAATTTTCAAATTGATCGTTACGAGATTAAAATTCGAATTTGCTACATTTTCTAATGTAATGAATTACTATACAGTGTTTCAATTATATTAGATTAAAGTAATTATTAATCTAATTGACATGAAACGTCACAAGAAGAGCCAAATAAAGTTACCCATAATGAAATTTTGTTGGATAATATGCTTAATAAAATTAAACTTGTTGCTATCACTATACCACTAATAGTAAATAGTATATTAAGTGAGTCAGGACCGTACACATTCTTTTCACCAATTACGTGACTTATGTATGCAATAATACAATTCAAAGACCAAATTGTACATATTATAGTCAAAAATTTGCTACGACAAAAAAATCCGACTGGGGGGACAAAGTAAGCTATAATCACTGCAAACCATGGAAGTAAAATTGAAATAAAAGCAATAATCGCAGTGAAATTACGGCTAGTTTTTCTTTTTTCCAAATCATGTTTTTCTATTTCTATTTCATCTTTTAAGTCTGTTGGTTCCACCATGTTTACTACTAATCCATATTTTATTCTAATATTAATTGCTGGCAGTGTCCAAATGAATAGTAGCGGTATAAATGGCCAATCTTCGACTGAATTATCATCCATACATAGACTTAATGCTTTAGAAATTCCAGCGAATATACCAACCGATATGTAATATAAAGAAGATAATGCTGACAACCTATCTAATAATGATGCTTCTGAAATCCAATAATTCATGATTTTTTCCTGCGATTTTGTAGGCTTAATAGTACAACTATTATTCCCAAAAGGCCATATGAGTTCTCTGACTTTTTCTCCTTCCTCGACTGCTTTGCTGTCATTATCACCCTTAGTACGGATAAAAAAATTCTTGGCTTCAAGCCAGTACGAACACATTTCTATGGGATTACTCTCTATGCAGCAAAAGTAAAATAGTCCACAAAAAGGGCACCCAAGACATCGCGCAAACCATAATAACTTTGGCAATAACTTTTTATGTGGCGTTGTTCCAATAATTGCCAATATTGGAAGTGTACCTAATACGAACTGAGGAATAGGGTTTTGCAACCTGTGAATTAGTGTTATTAATGCTGGTTCTGATGCCATTTTATAGAACAAAATAATATAATTCAAAATAAGCTGCCATGAGACTATTTATATAAAAAAAAATTCATTTGAGTTTGAAGATTAAAATCATTTTATTTTTCCGATTTATAATCCAACATAATAAAAATACTATTTGAAAAATCCTATTTATTTGTAAAATGTGCAACTTATTACTAATTTTGAAGACCTCATTACATAATATTAAAATTCAGATTTTAAGATTACCTTTTGTTTTTGTTTGCATCTCTATTAGATCATCTAATAAGTGTAAAAAGCTACATGTATATTCTTTATCGAAATAAATATTTGGATGTCACAAAGTTAAAACCAGGAGGTCTAAACATAGAATTCTTCATATAACAGAATGCGGGCTTTTGACTGATCTGACTAGAATAATCAATTATACTGTTTTTTGATCGCGTATTACTGTACATTTAAAGTCCGTATTCTGTTGTCTAAAAATTCTATTTTAGACTTTCTGGATTTCACTTGGCATTTCCATTTACAAGTGAAATAAACTATGATTATCTGATATCAATTTTATTCACAGAGATTTTTAAAATAATAACTCAAGAAAAATATTTATTATTTTTTTTTAATGATTTGAAAAAGAATGTTACGAAATTTTATAAATTGACTGACTTTACTATTCCTACTTCCATAATATATCTAATTGATTGTCCCTATATATAAGTATTTAGGAAATTATTAAAATGAAAATGCACCAACTTTGTGTTGAAGTAATTATTATCCATGTGGTACCAAAAATCTTTTTAAAAATATTTTTTATATTTCTTATCACTAATATCATTAATAAAATCTCATTATTATGAAATCCAATCTCCCCAGGTTAAGGCGCACCAATCTAACATGTCTAATAAGGTGCATCACTACGGAAATTGATTTCCTTATCAAAATCGGCTGATATGATAACGTTTCTAAAGAAATATTTTTATATGTTTTCTCTAGAAAGTTTTTAGTAAATTTTAGTAATAAGATTGACTCATGACTGATTTTGATAATCTATTACTGTTTTTAAAAATTTATTTGTTATACAACATAAACTGGTGTAACAACAGAGATGTGGGAAATTTTGGCAAAAATTTATTTGTATCAAACAATATTTGAACAAAAATTTGGATAAAAAAGTTAAATTAAAAATTTGAAATTTCTCGGATTATTTTCAAGCAAAAAAAGCATAGTCGAGCACATCTGAAATGTGCGCCAAAGATTTCAAGTTCAGATGCAACGTAACGCGATCAGGAAAGTTAAATAATATATACCGACATTAATTGTCACAGCTGAAATTCGGACCAATTTCATATAAAATTTTAAAAATTTTCTGGGGTGTTTTTTTTCATGCTTGTTTTAAATGTTGGGTTACAGCTACTAATACTTTATTTAAAAACTACAGTTAACTATAGTTTTACATTACAATTTGTATTAACTGTAGTTTACGGTTCACACCTCTAATAGCCAGTATACTAGACCCCTACTCGATACTGTAATAATCATTTGATTAAATATACCTACATTGTCAATTATCATTGCAGGGTCATTTACATTATACTTGTTACCCGAAACCTTTTTTCCAAAATCTGAAAGTTTCGGGTTTCGGATTATACTTTCCGAAACCTCTCCCGAAACCAGAAACCCTTCCCGAAACTCGAAACCTCTCCCGAAACCCGAAACCTCTTCTGAAACTCCGAAACCTCTCCCGAAACCCAAAACCTCTTCTATAACTAAAAATCCAATACGAAACTCACCCGAAACTAAATTCTAGCATTAAATTTAATTTTACTATCGTATATCTAATATGTGGTATCATGGTGTAACGTAAAATTAGTGTTTTAAGCCGGCTAAAGCAGCCGAGGCTTAGCCGGTTAAGCCAGCTGATAAAATATTGTCGGCTGGCTAATGTGGCTAAAACAGGCCAACATTATGAATTAGTTTTGCCGAGATTAAGAATTAATTTATTAGGCCAGGCATTAAGAGTTAGTTTGGCCGGTATTAAGAATTAATTAGGCCAGGCATTAAGTTAGTTAGCCGGCATTAAGAATCAGTTAGGCCGGCATTAAGAATCAGTTAGGCCGGCATTAAGAATCAGTTAGGCCAGCATTAAGAATTAGTTAGGCTCGGCATTAAAGATTAGTTTGCCCGGTATTAAGAATTAGTTTGGCCCGGCATTGGAATTGGTTAGGCCGGCTCACGAATTAGTGGCCGGAATTAAGAATTAGTATTGCTGGCATACGGAATAATCTAATATAAGCCGCTTAGCCGATGTTTTGGTCGGCTAATTACAATTATTTGAAATTTTAACTATAAATTATTAAGTTTAATTAACTAATATTTTTACTAATAATTTAATTAATCTTTAAAAATCAATTAAATATTTAGTTTCGGATTATAGGTTTTATAGTTTTAGATTTCGGATTATAAGTTTCGGGGTTTCGGGTTTCGTAGTTTCGGAAATTTTTCTAAAATCCGAAACTAGTTTCGGATTAGTACTTTCCGAAACTAGTTTCAGGTAGGTTTCGTTTCGGATAACAAGTATAATTTACATCATTCTAAGTATAAAATGTTCTAAGTATTATATGAGTAGCTACCAAAAATCTACCAGCTGGTTGAAGCATTATTTTTATCATCTTCTAGTGTTTTACCAATATTGTGTCCAAATTCATTATTGGAAAAGAGTAAAGTAGTTTTTGCAAAGAGCATTTTCTAGAACGTTTCCTCAAATGAACCAAGGATATTGTATCAGTTGTTTCGATTATTTTTCATTTACAACCTCAAGATAATCGGCGATGCCATATCCAGTAACGTTTGTAAAGCTGAGTTTATCGATGATAATATCAATCATTGTTATCGGGGAAATGTTTTATTATGAGAAATACATGAGTGACACCTTGCAGAATTAAATTCTAAGATAATACTATTGGAAATTGAATTTTATGCAATAAGAAAAAATGCCCTTATTCAAATTATTAATTATTCTTAAATGATGTATATTTTACTTAATATCCATGGGTTACTATAATCTATGGATATTTATCTGTTAAAGTAACCCGTAGATGAATACATTTATTCAATAAATTAAATAAATTCATATTGACACTTCGTATCTTCGTAAGGCAATTTGAATAGAGTTGAGTGTAAAATCGGAGATAAAAATTTAGCAATCCTTATCGTTGCTTGTTGCAAAAATAAATACAGTAACTGTACTTGATTACTCGAAGTAATGATAATTCTTGTAACCATAAAAATTTATGTGCTGATATAAATAAATTTTCAAGCCATTTTTTTAAAATTTCTGACATATTAGTTATAATTCATTCATTCATTTTAGAATAATATTTATATACACAAACGTTTGATTTATAGTAACATGACTGTGTTATGACAAACATTTCGCTGAAACTAAACTTACTAAATACATGTCATGTTATACAATATGATAAACAATTCAGTGCGTGAGAGTGAAAACCTGGAAACCGATTTAATGATTTACTATGATCGGTTTCCAGGTTTTCATTCTCACGCACTCAATTGATATCTATCGCTATATTACTCCAGGAAGTCTAAAATAAATTTAATAATAATCTATTTTTAGACTTCTGGTTTCACTTAGCGACACTCATTTTAATTCCTACTGGCAGTAATGCTTTACATATAAAGGATTAGAAATTGGCCAAATCGCAGCACACGATCAAGATAAAGCCGATTGTTTGATAATAATTGGAACTTCTTTAAGAATTCACGGAGTAATAAATCTTATAAAAAGACTTTGCTAGAGTGGTTCATGGTCGTAGCGGTTGCGTGATATCTATGAATACTACAAATTACTGTAAGAATAGAATTTTATCTATTCTAAGTTATCTCTTAATTATTTCTAATAAATTCATATTTATCCTTAACTACAAACAAATAATCTATGAGGGTATTTATAAATCGATATTAATGAAATTACCGCATTACTAAATTGATAGCTTCCACCGGCGTTTACAGTTCATTAAAATTCTACCAAGTCTATTACTACAAATATGTCTAGGGATGTTAAATAGTATACGTAACTACTTTGAAACACAAATACAATTTATATGTGGCTAGCTGGCTTAACTAGTTAGTTTGTATAGTATAATAAATTTTACCAGTTTAATATCTCTACATATGTCAAACTAACTGGGTCTAATCTAGGGATGTTAAGTAGTCTGTTCAGGTGGATATATAGATTTGAACTGAATATTGAACTGATAATACAAAATATTGTACCATGCTACAAACTTATATATCGCACACCAATAATTTAGGTATAACGTAAATGGTTTATTTAGATTTAGTTATGTCTAGGGGCAGGTTCGATTTAGAGTTAGGGGCATATTTTATATCAAAATTTTGTAAGGAATTTTTTTAGTTAGAACACGAAATTCTGTTTTCTATTGTCACACTAGTGTTACTATTTTTTTGGGAGAGCGGTACACAAATAAGTGCCAATAGTTAACGTGGATAGTGTCACACTTATAAACGGCGAGTCAGTCGCTCAATCTTCAAGATCCTCGTGCAACGTTCTATGATAACCTATCGAAAGACGGCGTAGTGATTAGGCAAAGGGGATTCCAAGGCTTCGGTTATCGTTCGGACTCCGGTCACGTGGTTGGTCTTAACGTTATTGGAGTTTCTAACTTCCCTTAATCTTTTCAAGCTGACCTATCCTCTCTCTTAGGATAGTCAAACACAAGATTCAGTGGGCAAGTTCTCTTTTCTCAATAATTTAACGACACTTTACTCTTGTCCGAAGAGTAAATTAAGCAGCGTAACGTTATACGGGTACAAGTTTATTAACTTAGTGAAGGGTCAGGTTGGAATTGTTTAGCGAATTTATTGGGTAAAGAAAGGTTGAGTCAATTTATTTAAGAAGACAAAAGATTTATCGACTGAGCGATATCTTTTTTGAAGGGCAGAAATATTCTGCTTATATAGACTTTACAACAATTGGATTGCGTATAAGTCTTATATATCTTTTAGCTCCTATAACTCTTAACAGACATATAAGACTTATTGCTCTTTTAATACTTATAGGCTTTTAATACTTATAAGACTTTTAATACTTATAAGACTTTTAAGATTTTTAATACTTTTAAGACTTATAAGATTTTTAATACTTTTAGACTTATAACTCCTATTGCTCTTATATGTCTTATAGGAGTTACGTATAAGATTGATTATTCCTATAAGTATGGGATCTCTAAAAAAGTCAAGGATCAACTTAGTTGCAAAATTGGACTGCAGTTTATTTATATCAGTTATAGTCATGTGGAGTTATGGATTTTAATTAATAAGAAGTAGGGGCTTGCAAATTACCTATTTTTGTAGCCCAGTTCAGCTTGCACTTAGTTTTACAGCTGTTTTCATAAATTCTGGGATATCTGACAAAAAATAATTTGAACAAATATTGCCAGTTCAATAAATTTGTGATTCAGTAGTGATAAACTTTTGATTTGAATATGAATTACTGTAATTCATATTCAAATTAAAAGTTTATCACTGCTAAATCACAAATTTATCAAACTAGTATATTTGTTCAGATTATTTTTTGCTAGATATCCTAGAATTTATGAAAAAAGCTGTAAAATTTTTGTTGACACAGTTTTTTCTACACTTAGTTTTATAACTGTTTTCATAAATTCTGTAACATTTGATAAAAAATAGCTAAACAAATATTGCTAGTTTGATAAGTTTGTGATTCAGTAGTTATTAATGCTCTAAACAGGTTAAGTTCAGGTCAGGTTATAGCTAACCTAAATCTGATCTAAAAATTCAGGTCAGGTCAGGTTGAAATACTTTCAGGTTAGCACTTCAACCCAACTTAAACACAACTCAAACTTGATCTAACTAAACCTGATCTGAAATTTTTAAAGCTAATATAAGCTGCTGTTAATGGAAATTAAACTAAGTAAATTTTTTTGAAATTTTAAACAAATTTTAATAATTTTTTTAAAATTAATATTAAAGTTTGTAGAAATTCATTTAACCAATTTTATATTAAATTTAATTAAGTTATTATTAAGTTATTATTATTTAAAGTTTCAAAAAAATTTCAATAAAAACAATTTGCTTGATTTTTATTGATGACAGTATATATATTATCTTAATTCCTGAAGTAGAGGTTAGAACTGAATTATGAAATTCAACTTCAACTTTGGGTTAAACCTGTTTAAATAGTAAATCATTTTGTAATATTCTAATTCTGTTGTAACTCTTTGACAAACAGTTTTTAAATTAGTATTTGGTTTTATTTCAGTATTTTTTTTTTCTATTAAATTTTGAAATTATATGTTAGTAACAATTTATTCAATATAACAAAAAAGTAATTTCAAGTTTTTCTTTTTAGCTAAATATTTATCTAACAATTAGAATTAAATTTAGTTTAAACTAATCTGATTTGTATAAATTGATTTTTTCATAATCATATTTAAACAATTCAGGTTTTAAATTTATAACTGATTCTAATCTCTACACTGATAATTTTTCTGCTGTCTAAAAATATTTAGCCTTATCTAGTAATTACCTAACCTATATTACTGTCTTTAGACCTCCAATTTAAAAACAGTAATATAGTTTCTGAAAGGTTAGATAATTTACTAAACAAATTAAGAATATTTCGAGTAAAGAAAAAATTATCAAGTATTTCACAAATTAAAAAAAGTAGCAGTAAATTTCAAAATATTATAGATAACTATGTATCAATTATGATTAGCTAACTTCAATTTTACTAATTAGTCAGAAATTTTAGGTATAGTATAATTTTATAATTTAGACTAGCTATATGCTAATTGGCCCAAAAGTATGATTTCTAAATTATATAGAGTCTCTAAGTTTTGAGTTGAGTCAAGTTGGGTTTGAGTTAAGTTTATATTTAATCCAAACCTAACCTGAATTTAATCTGAAGATTTAGAGTCAAAAATTTCTAACCCAAATCTGACCTAACCCAAAAATTTAGGTCAGGTTTCAAGTTGACCTGATCTAATTAGGAGTACTAGTAGTGATAAACTTTTGATTTGGATATGAATTACTATAATTCATATTCAAATCAAAAGTTTATTACTGCTAAATTACAAACTTATCAAACTAGCAATATTTGTTTAGACTATTTTTTGCCAGATATTTTTAGGATCTAAACTAGCTTCTAGACCCAAAACTACTATTTACTTTCTTTTTTTATTATTTTATTATTCGTATTAGTTTAGTGAAGTTTGAAGGAAATAAAAATATAGCTTGTTACTAGATTAGAGAATTATCTTAGTAAATTAAAGTATATATACTATAGGCTATATAAATATAATAATAAAAGCATATATACTATCAGCTATATGATGGGTTAGCTGAAGAAATTTAAAGTATATAAGTGATATTATATAGAAAGTATAAACTTTAGATAGTAAAGTATATATATAATAATAGTAAAGCATATATGCTATGAGGCATTAAGAATAGGAAATATCTACTATTGGATAAAATATAATACAGATCTTTTTGGCCTTCCTAGAAATATCAGTTATTAATTATAATAAACAAAATCTTATTAAATAAACTATATTATTTCATATTTAAATATTATTAACTTTCAAATATTAAAATTATCTTAAACTCATATAATAAATAATTGTTTTCTACCTTATTTTTATTTTATTGTTGTTTTTAATTAATGAATAGCATATATACTTGTCTTTTATTTAACTTAAAGAAAGTAAGTATTAAGATAAAATAGACTTTTCTCTGAGTAACTAAGAGCTGTATACTAGATAATTTATATAAGTATATTGATATTATGACTAATAACATTAAGATTAGAAATAGGATTGTTAATAGGATTAGTCAGTTTAGATTATATTATTTTGTTATTAGAATAGTGATCAATATTAAAATTACTTTTAAGTTATTAGTTTATTATAAATTTAAAGATTAACTTCAATTATTTAAATTAGATTATTTTTGACCTCCACTGATTATATTACTATCCTAATTGATTATATCATTGATTTTATTATCTCTAATATAGTTATTATTACTATTATAAGTTACTCTCCTAATTTCTTTTATAAATTTAGTGATTTATACCTATTACCTTATTAATTATTAGAGCTAAACTATGTATTATTACTCACTCTTCCAATCTATAATAGTAATATTTAATGCCAGCTATATAGAATTGAATTTTAAATATCTAATAATATTTACTTTTATAAATTGAATACTTTGAATCAGAAATTTATCTTGTTAAAAAAACATAAAAATAAGTATAAAATAGCTTAACAATTCTAGTTGCAAAATCAACAACCTTAGCAAAATCTACAAAACTTAAACCTAATATATAATTTAGCAAACCTAATAGTTAATCTAGTTTAATAAATACAAATTGAGCAACCTCCACAAGTAAATATACTTGTTGCTTCTAGAAACTCAACTTAATATTGTATCTAGAATTTATAGAAGGAGAACAAGATTTTATTTCATAGCTTGAAAATATTAAAAAGATATTTAAAGTAAATTATATTACTTATGCTCAAAAAATTCCTATAATTGTTACTAAATTAAAGAAATTAGCTTCTACTTAGTAAGTAATAATAAAAAACTAAAACCTACTAATTGATTATTAAAGTGATAATGCTAATTCAGACCTAAGTTTCAAAGCTAATTTTATAACCAAATTCTAAACTTCTGAACTTAAAAAAAATTAGTTTGCCTAACTCATACAAAGAAAACAACTTCTTAGAAAAAGCATTGAATCTGATAATATAGCTATAGAATAAATAATTCAAAGAGTTAAAGCTAGAGGTCACTAATACTTAGACTTTGCATAAACTTAAATATTTATAAACAGTTTATACTCTAAGTTATTTATAGCAGTTTTGCTATTTATTCTAAATACCTTATAAGCTATATATAAAAGAGCAAAAGTATTTAAAAATGCTTATAAATAGAATTCTTTCTATACTACTTATCTAGAACAAACCTTTAAATATCCTTTTCATATAGCATAGTATCTAAATATGCTAGTTCTAATCATAGTATCAAATTTGAACAAAACTAAAGCTATGATTAACAAACTAACTAAAGCTGTAAATAAAATAATTTAGGCTTAGGATCAATGATATTCTCAAAGACTATATAAATCTAACTATAGAAACTCTAATCTTATAGTTTGTTATAACTGTAGCTAGCTTAGATATATAAACAAAAATTGTAAAGCTTCTGCAATATTAATAAATCTCTAGCTTCTATTAACTTATTTGTAAATACTCTAATCAATATAAACACTCAAGAAATACTATTAGTATTAATAAATTTATTGCAACAAAATAACCAAATAACAAATAAAGAAAATCAATATACTTATCTAGAAATTTAAGAAGATATCTCTATTTTTCTCCTGCAGAAGTAGAGATAAGAAAGAATAATCTAATAAAAACTTATATAATGAAACAAAAAGTAGATAAAGAGAATATAAAATTAGTAGAAAAAATAATAAAAAACAAAGAAAATAAAGAAAAACTACAACTTATATTAGTTTAATATATTTTATCAGAAGAAAAGAAAGTAACAAAAAAAGCTATACCTATTAGAAAAAAAAAATTAGAGGATAATACTCTAAATATTATCTCTAGTTACTCCTATATTCTATCATAGCTAAAATTAGATATAAACTAGCTAATATTATATTCAAGTAGTTTTATAAGACTACTTCTTCTATAAGAACTAATTTAATTTGATCTTTATAAAAGAAAAAAATACTAGTTAAGCAGAAAGTAAAGACTAATATAAACTTACAAAATACTAATAAATCTACTACTCTTTATTATAATATTCAAGTTTAAGAAGAATTTATTCTATTAATAGTTGATAGTAGATTTTCTAGAAGTGTAGTATTATTACATCTGTTAAAAAAATTAGAAGTAAAAATTAATAGACCTTCTACAGTTAATATGATTAATATTTATAGTAAAAGTAAAAGAGCTATTAGCAAAATTTTAGAATTTCTATTTTTTATTAGTAGAATGAAAATTCTAATAAATATTGTTGTTATTATGCTAATTTCTATAACACTCTTGTAGAAAATACTGTAATTAGTTATTAAAGATGAATACATTAATAGACTAAAATATTTTTAAAATAACTTTTCTCTGAGAAAGAAAAAAAGCTACTATACAAGTAAAATTTAAAAGAATAACTTCAAAATTGCTTGAAGCTAAAAAACTTACAAGAATAAATCAAAAAAAAGATAAAATTAGAAAAAAGAAAATAATGAAGAAATAGAAAAATCAGAGAGAAAAGAGGTCAAATTTGAAAAAGAAGTATTAGAAGATCAAATTTATAGATTTTACAAATTAGAAGATACAGATGAAGCTTTTAAAGATAATAAATACTATAAAAACTTTAATCTGAATAATCTGAAAGCTAAAAAGGCTTTGTAAAACTTAAATAATAATGATAATTATAGAGTGAAAGTAGACTATAGTTGAGTTAATAATAAAGGATAGATAAACAAAAGAAATATAGAAGAATTACTCACTTCTATTAATATCTAGTATGAAGACTATAAATAGCAGATAAACTTAGATACTCCTTAAAATAAAGAAGATTATTTCAATAATATTTTAAAATTAATCTAAAAAGTTCTAGCTATGAAGATCTATGATGAGACTATTGATCTTTTTGATTTCTACTTTAATAAAAAAGCCAACTTCATGGTAAAGTATAATATCAATATCTACAAAAAACTTAAAAAAAACAAATCATACTTATTCTTGAAGAAAATTTGGATCTCTTTGCAATAAATATATCTGAATTCAGACAAATAAATAAATATTAGCATTATATTATCATCAGAAATCTTTACATATTAAATAAAGACTATATTGACTTTCTTTTTTAGAAAAAAAATTTCTAAATAATAAAATAAAATTAATAAAAAAAGAAAGAATAATTAGAACATCTTTTAGCCTATAGTCCTTACCAGTTATTCTAGTAAAGCAAGAAGAAAGAAAAACTAGATTATAAAAAATTAAATATAGTAACAAAAAAGGATAATTATCCCTTATCTAGAATTGATAACCTTTTAAATACCCTAAAAAGATCTTCTTAGTATATATTACTAGATCTCACTAGTAGATACTAGCAGATTAAAATATCTGAAATAGACAAAGAAAAGACTACTTTTGTTATATCTAATAGAATCTACAAATTCAATATGATATACTTTGGGTTAGCTAATACCTTCACAATTTTCTAGCACTTTATAAATAGAATTTTTCAAGATATTATCATAAAATTTATAGTAATATACTTAGATAATATTAATATCTATTTTTCAAGTTTTGACAATTACTTTGTTTATCTTCAAGAAGTGTTTAAATAGTTAAAGGAAGCAGAACTAAAATTAAAATTGCAAAAGTATTTCTTCAAGAAACAAGAACTAAAATTCTTGGAGTATATAGTAAATGTAGTAGGAATAGCAATAGATCTCAAGAAAATAGAAGCTATTAAAGATTTTTTAATACTATAAAATATAAGATAACTCTATAGATTTCTAGAACTAGTCTTATACTATTATAGATTTGTTCTTAAGTTCACAAAGATAGCTACACCCTTAAATAACTTACTCAAGAAAAACAACTAATATAAGTAGACAAACTACTAACAAGAAGCATTCAAAAACCTAAAAAAAAAACTTACTATAGCTTTAATATTAGCCTACTCTGATAATTTAAAAACTTTTTTACTGTTTATTAATGTATTTGATTTAGTCTTAGAGCTATTCTTTCTCAATTAGATAAGAACAAGTAATATTATATACTAGCTAAAGTCTTATATTCATAGAGAAAAATTATTATTTAATTAAGAAGAAGTATTTATTAGTTGTATGAGCTATATTCTACTATCTCCAATATCTCTATAGTATCTATTTTATTATTTATACTGATTATATCACTTTAAAATCTTTATTCTCATATAAGTTGCTCTAGAATTAACTAGTAAGATAGATTTTAATGCTCTAGAAATATTTCTTTATAACAATTAACAAAGCTAATAAAATATATCAGAATACTAATAATATCTCTTGTATCTAAAGAAAGACAAAAGAACAATTAGAACAGATTATTAAGAAATCTTATTAAACTAAAAAAAAAATTTTTTTAAATAGAATAAATAAATTTAGATATTTATTATTTATACTTAAAGTATTTTAGTAATACTATAGTACTTACTAACTATAAAGAAAAGATAATTAAGGATCTTAACTACAAAACCTGATATTACTTTATTTGAGAAGGCTTACTCTATAAAAAGAATCTCTAGAACTTAACAAGACCCCAAAGAGAAATAAAATTTAGGAAAAAGAAAGCAATTTTATTTACTATATACTCTGATCTCTTAGCTAAATATTTTAATACTATCTCTACTTATTTAAAAGTATCAGTTTAATACTTCTAACTATAGATAAATGAAGATATATAAGCTTATATAAAATCTTGTGATATATATCAAATATGTAAATGATCTAAAATCTAAAAATTATTATACTCAATTCGAATAGACTAACTTTTTGACTAGATTGAAATTAATATAGTAGAATTATTACTTATTATTACAAAAAGTAATTAGTATATTATTATTGTTACTAAATACTTAACAAAATAGCTAGAAACTTGTAATTTTCAAAAAGCTGATGCAATTTTAGTTACTGATTTTATTTTTAATGATATTATATATTAATATAGAAGTCTGAAAGAATTGCTCTCTGACTAAGAATTTTATTTTTGTAACAAAGTCATGGATATTTTTTGTAATCAATAGGAATTAAATACTAATTATCTACTACTTACTATCTGCAGACAAACAGGTTAGTGAAAAGATTTAATCATATCCTTTCAAGGTCTTTACAAAGTATTTAGCTAATTTAGAAATGAATAGGATAATTATATCTAAGCTGTCTTATTCATTTATTAGACTTCTTAGTATAATACAATCTGATATAAGCTTTTCTTCTTAATCTATATAAAAGATATGATATTGTCTATTAAAACTGATCTATATATCAATCTTACTAAACCTACTACTGGAAAAGACCTACAAAATAAATCTTAGGAAGTGTCAAAATATTATTAAGAGATTTAACTAAGATATATTAATGAGAAAAAGACAAAACTAAAAAAAAAAAACAAAAGACTTACTATAATAATAAGTACTCTATAAAAAGTTATAAAATCAGTAATTTTGTAACAATACTATAATTTCTCCGTAATTTTTCTTTTTCATTATTTTTCTAAGTCTTTTCTTAATAACGTGCTAATT
>CAJVPM010000790.1:0-14779 GCA_910592325.1 Scutellospora calospora
TATCTTTTGCAGAAGCAGAGAATTCAATTTCTATGTTTGATGAGATTTCTTTTGTAGCAGTAGTAGTAGTAGTAGGTAGTTGAGAAGGGTTAGTTTTAGTTGTTGGTGTTAAAGGAATTAATGATAGAGAGAGAGGGTTTTAGAGTTGTTGTTGTTTTTGGAAGGTAAAGGTTAAGTTTTTCCTAGTAGAAGAAAGATCATAAGTTGTTGAGGAAGTTGAGCTAAAGTTAGTAGAAGAGGAAGAGTTAGTAGTATTATTTGAGAAACAGGCATAATGATATGCTTCGTTTTTATGAAAAATAGTATCATTAGCTAGTTTGTGATTATTGTTAGTAAATTTGCATCTAATAAGAAATCAGCATTTTGAGCAAGTATGTTAGCAAGAAGTTGGTGTAGGAGATAGTGAGATGCTTTTAGTAATTCCTTCTAAGTTCTGAAGAAAAACTTTGGTTTTTTTATTATTGTGATTTTCAGGAAAGGTAATAAAGCTAGAGATAGTGGTATTATATTCAGTATTGTTTGCAGAGATAAAGCTAGTATGATAATTACTACAGAGATATTTGGTAATAGCTGAAGTTTTAGGTGCAAAGAAAAAATGCATAGTTTTGGTGTTACTTCGGAGGGTTTTAGTAAAACAAGTAACCAGTTTACTTTTAGAAGGAATTAGCGTAGTATTTTTTGGATCTTCTTCGTAAAAAGATACTCCGAAAGTATCAGGACACTTTTTGTAGAAGTAGTCCAAGTCAAGAGTATCTGGAATTTTACTAGTTAAGGTAGGCATATTGATCGTATTGGATTATAATATATGTTTAGATGTGATGAGGTCAGAGAGAGTTTCTCAAGAAGGTATATTTTGTATTGTATAACAATAGGTGGCTTGTATAACTTGTATAACTTGTGTGACTTAGATCTGTATGGCTAGTATAGCTTGTAGCTAGTATAGCACAAGTCAGGTGTTGCTTAAGTAGTACAGAGTACAGGTATGTAGTACTAAGTTAAAAATAGATTAGGTTATACTATATGTAGTACAAATTAAGAATGAAACAAATATATAATTAATTAATTTTGTATCAAATTAATTATAGCTTAGAAAGGAAATAGTAAGATTGGTGTAATTATCAGGTTGACTAGTAATTTTTTGCCAGGTTGTCATATGACCCAATTCTGGATTTGAGGGGAAAAGAAGAAAAAAGGAAAAAGGAAGTAATTTTTAGAAAAAAGCTTTAAGATAGTTTTTTGAAGCTAGTTTGCTGAGTTCTAGTCCATTTTGAATAAAATTTTCATCAAAATGAAGCCAGTAGTGTGCTAGACACAACTCTATTAGTGGACAAGAGCTGTTAGCTTAGTAAATTGTTGTAAAATTTCCAGAGGAACTATCTGGCAGTTATAGTGAAGTAACTTTATATATAGAGGTCTAGGGAGTATAAAACTAGGCTATCCTAGAGCAAAATTTTGTATAGAACAATTTTGCTTAGTAGCCTAAAGGTTGTTTGCTTAATAAAATATTTAGTTATAACAAAATGTATTTTGGGAGTTTTGGTACAAGTGATCTATGGTAAGAGTTCCTAGCAAATCAAGTTTTTATATTTTTAGTATATCTTTAAACTTACTAATAGCATATTATTATAAAATCTTAAACTAATCTTATATCTGATATTTAAGTATTTTAATTTAACTATAAACTAATATTTGACATATTTTGCTAAAAACTTTATTCTATCAGTCTACTATTATCTTTAAAAAATCTGATTATAGTCTATATTATACATATTTATTAATTTGATTTTTAAAGATCTTTTTTTTAATAAACTATTATACAAACTATTAACAATAAGTTACATAAAAACAACTAATGAAGTACTTAATAAAAAGCTTTTTTAATCTATATATAAAATAAATAAAAAATAAATATAAGTAAAATAGCTATATCAAACTATAAAAGAAGATACTATTACTATTTTTTGAGATATTTAAATATTTTCAGATAGTGAATAATCAGTTTTGTCATTAAATAATTAGTTATATAATAAGTAAAAGTAAATTCAGAAGAAAATTTTCAGAAAAACAATCTTTTTAACTTACTTTTAATTTAAAATTAAATATGAAGATATTACAAAATTCTAAATACTTAATTTTTTTTTTTTTATATACTTAAACAATCTTGTTTATTATTTTATTAAGAATAAGCTAAATTAAGCTACACGTAAAATGCTATACTATTTACAGCAAACTACTCTTCTAAAACTATTCAGGACTCACTCAGTTGCTTTTCAGCACCTAAGTGTGATCTGCTACAGCAACTATTTCTCTCGTAAGAGTTTAAATTTGTACATACAAATTTCTAGCTTTTAGTCAAAGAGAGGCTGCTACTAGCCTATATCAAAATTACCTAATTTGTTTTGAATTTTAACTATCCTTCCTTACTATCTAACCTTATCCATCTATCAACTCTGTTCAAAGCCTTTTTTTGAGTTCTTGTTTCTTTCTTCTTCTTTGATTCTCTTGTTACGTCTGTAGGAGATATGTTCTCTTTTCTTTTCTTTTTTGTCTTTTTCCTTTTTTTCTCTTTATTTGTGATATTGTTTTCTTTTTCCCATTCAACTATCATTTCACACCTGAACTTCCAAAGTCATTTGTAGAAACAAGATTAGAATTGTTTAATAAAGCTTACTAATACCTGTTTGCCTTGCTTTTTAACTGTGCTATCTTGCAAATATCTATATGTTGTTTCTTATTTGTGAAGTCTCTGAGGTGTATCTTTCTGATATGCATCTTCTCTTCTGGGTCTTCATTGTAGAGTGCCTTCCTTAATACATCATCTTCGAGTAAAAGATCTAACTTTGTTAATGCTTCAAGGCTTATTAGATAAAGAGTTTTCTCTTCTAAATTTCTTCATATTTTTTGGTAGATTTCATATTCTGCTAGATGATACAGAGTTTCATCCTTTCTAAAACAAGCTATGCATCTTTTGCTCTTATATAATTTGGGGTTTCTCAAATAGCAAATGTCTTTTATTAGTAGAATATCATTAATAAATTTTATACAGAATATGAGATCTCTGCTTTTTTTTAGACTAATACACTTTTTCCCTTATCTTTTCTTAAGTGCTTTCTAAGTATTTTTCCAAATTAGCTTGTTGCTGTGGTTAACTCCTTGGTTTAGGGCTATAATATCTGCTGCTTTACTTAGTTTAGCCTATTCTGTTTTGTATATTATCGCAGTTGTTATATTTATAAATAATCTAAGTGAGCAGTCTATTATTTAGTCTTTTCACTTCGGTATAGCCTAGATATTACCTAGTATTGTCTAGGATACTTTGAGTAAATCAGTACTTCTGATACCTTCCTTAGCTAAGTAGTCTGCTTGCTCATTCTATTTGTTTTTTTTTTTTTTTTTTTTTTTTTTTTTTTTAATTAAAGACGGCTTACTTTGCTAAGCGGATTTTATTAGTTTAATATATAAGGTCGTCTGTTGACAATCCCTTACAGTTTGTAATTACATGAAGAGTATACAACCTACCACACATACAACTTTAGTTATTGTCTAATTTAAGTAGTCTGCCATATAGGTAGATCACCTGTTTGGTTCTACACAAGCTGCCATACCTGTAACCTGCTTGTGAGTTACCTATTTAAATACTCTGTTTACTTAACTAATACCAGAATCAACTAACGTCACTGTAATATCTAACTGCTTAAGCCAGCTAGCTCATTGCAGATCCATTTACCTAACTCAGCTTAGGTCCTTTCAGGATGCGTATTGCTCAACATATTGTGACACGCAGAGCTCTAGTTAACCTTGTAAGCAATCCTACTAGAGCGGTCAATACCTATTTCATAGATTCACCTAGCTTAGACCCTTGCAGATATTCATATAACCCCAGTTCCTACCGTAGCTCTTCACCAGTTTTCTATATCTATCTTCTCAGATATTTCACAAGCCAGATCCTCCCAATCTAGTTAGCTGCCAAGCCAGATTGGTGTTACCAATTCTCCCTGTGGAACAGATTTATGCGCACGCGACTCGATTGGCATCTTTTGATGATAGTTTCTTTTCTGGATCAAGCGTTAGCTAGTATGACCATCAAAAGCTGTACTACTTCACCAACTCGGGATTTCTATTATGCAGGTCCTCTGCCTGTAGATCCTATCAAGATTTATTTATATAATGTTATACTCTCCAAACATTCCGTCATACTTCCAATATCTAAATGATATTGGTGCAATGTAATTTATAGGGTTACAACCTCAGAAACAGACAAGGTTTACCGTAAGTTGAGTACAAAGGTCTGAGTAATTATTCAAATTCATCGACAGTGGGATTTGAATCCCAGACCTCTTGCATAGCGGTCTAGCAACCTAACCACTATACTAAGATCGCCAGACCTTTTATTCTATTTGTTATTGCTATGACCTTTGACTTTATATAATAATAACTTTAGACTTTTTGCAATATAGCAGTCTTTTATCTGTTTTAATAAGCTTCTGTTTTTTATTTTGAACTAGCTTCTTAACTTGTTGTCCTCTATACACTTTTCAATAGCCTCTATTACTACTTTGCTATCAGTGAATATGTGTACTTAAGCCTCGCAAGGTGCTGTAAGCAAAGCTACTCATATGGCTCCTAATTCTACACAGTTGATGAAGGCCAGTTTTTTATATTACAACTAAAACTAATTCTATTATCTGTTTCTTCTCTATTTCTAACTACCTAACTAGCTTCTATTTTACTAGATTCTAGCTCTCTACTACTTCCTGCTAGTGCCCTGTTAGTATAATACCTAATAATTTTATCTTCTTTTAGCTTCTCATATATATCTACTAGCTCTCTCTTGATCTTTTTATTTTCTACTACTCTTTGTATAATTGCACTTTTGAGACTATTTGCTATAATCTTTACCAATACCTCTTAGATTAACTTATAATTTGTATAAAGTTTCTTCTTCTTGATAAATGCTGATAGTAGTACTCTCAATATTACTTCTTTTTTGTTTATTTTTTTTACCTTAACTGCTTGGAGCCCTTCATCATATCTAATACTAACTAGACACTTATTATTACTAGTACTTCCTATATTGTAACAGCTACACTTTTCAAATAAACACTCTTCTGCTGGTTGGTTTGATTGTCTCCAGTGCTCAACTATTACGAGTTTCTCTGTTTTTCTTACTATTTTCCCTATATGAAAACCTTTTCTTCTTTTGAAGAGCACCTATTCTCTTTTCTGTTTATCTTTGGAGATAACTTGTAGTTGAGTTTTTATCACTTTTCTATTAGGGCTCCTTACTTTATATATATCTTGTACTTCTCTAGAGCTGTTATCTTTTAATATCCTTTCTTTGAGTTTTTTAAACCAGCTTAGAGTATGACTCTTTGATTTTCTATCTCTTATATATTTTAGTTGATCCCAGGTTAGCATATAACTTCCTGCATTATTTATAAGCTATTCTAGTATGAAGAGATTCATCTTGTCTAGGTTCAAGAAGGAATGGAGCTTTTTTATATCTAGTAAGCTTAATATTTCTGTTCCTTTGATGTTGAGAGTATCAGAGTCTTCTAGAATCTCATTGATTTTTATATTTAGTTTAGCTACTTTGTGTAATACTTTTATAGTCAAATTGTATGTAAGAACTGGCTTATTAAATTTACAGTCTTTGCTTAGAGGGCTATGTAAATATTTGCTTCATAGTTGCCTATTTTTAACTTTTAGTCTTGTTGTTACTCCTAAAGGGCCTTGCTGGTTAAGACATAAAGTGAGCTCTGTAAAGTGATGTGTGAGCTAGTTTTGCCAAATTAATCTTATGCTTAGGAAACCTATGTGACTACAAATTGAGTTTGCTGTTGATTTAACTAACTCTAATTTGTTTTTAATTAGAGTTCAAATTGGTCTTTGTATATTTTTACATTTTGATTTGCTTATAAATGTTGTTTGTAGTCTGTATTCTATGCTAGGTAACAGAACGCTGTTATTTAAGTATATGAGCTAGCTTGCTGATACTCTTTTCTACTTTATTGCTTTGCACATCTTGTTCACTTCATTTTTTATAATACTTAGGCTGTAATGCTGTTTTCTTTTTTCTGAGATTCAAATTCCTAAGTGTCTTATTATATCTTTGTATTTTTTTGTACGTACTTCATCCTAGTTCTTTCCTACTTTAATTGCTAGTATCTCTTTTTTTTTTTTTTTTTTTTCGAGCATTCATAACTATTAGCTCTAACTTCTTACTATTTATTTTAATATCATTTATCTCATAGAACTTATTTGAGATATTTACTATTTTCTGTAGCTTATCTTTGGATCTTACTATCCAAGTTGTATCATCTGCATAAGCAAGTATAGCTTGTTGATGTACTAGTCTTTTGGTTATATTATGAGCTATATCTGTTAGCCAGTTTGTTGCTATCTGATATCCTATATCTTTTGCACTATTTACTATATAGAGAAGTGAGTTATAAAAGATACACCAGACTAAGAGTGAGATTACTTCTCCTTGGTCAAGTCTGTTTTCAGCTTCAAATTCATTTGTTAGTTCAAAGCTTGTAATCACTTTGATTCTCTTTTTCTCATACATACTTAATATGAAACTGATCATGTTTTCTAAAAGCTTAATTCTTTTTAAGGCTTTCTTTAGCATTTCTAAGCCTACAGAGTCAAATACTTTTCACATATCTTAGAATAGAATCTATAACTTATTGTTTTTTTGTCTTGCATCTTCGAGCAAATTGTTCATTATATAAATTGGGCTCATTGTACTATTACCTAAAAGCCTAGCAAAATTAGGACTTTCTAAGATATTGAAGTCTACTAGAATTTTGTCTAGTCTATATATTATGACTCTTACTACTGTTTTGCGAAAAGTTTCAATTAGGACAATTAGACAAGTATTAGACAAGTTATAATTCTAATTCTTTTCTTTAGGTATTAGATAAAGTTAGCTAAGCTTCCATTTAGTCAGAATTTCTCCTTCTTTTATACAAAGATTAGCAAAGTGTTTGAATATTTTTTGTGTTATTATACCTGCTTTTTTTATCAGTAGGTAGCTTATACCAAATAGACCTGATACGAACTTAGGCTTTGTCTTTTTAAGTGCCTTTAACCATTCTTCTTCAGAGATCTCATCTTCTAAGCTATCATATATTATGTTATCTACTTTTTCAAGTGAGTTGTATACTTTTTTTCATCTGATTGGCATGTTTGAAGCACAAGTGTTTCTTTTATGGAATTGCTTTTTAAAATAGTTTTTCACTTCCTCTAGTACTTCTTCTTTCTGGTTCACTAGTACTATATCTGAGTTGTCTTCCTTAATGATTCTGTCTATAACTACTCATTTAGAAGATCTTTCAAGCAAATTGCTTATTATATGCTTGAGTTCTCCTTGTATTGCTTCACAGCATTGTTCAACTGCTTTATTAATTTCTTCAGTATCCTCTTTCTTTTTTGCTTGTTAAGCTTTTAAATATATAATCTTCTACTACACCTTTAGCTCTTCGTATCTTTTTTTGGACTACATACTTTCAGAGAGCTCTTCTATTTTTGTTTTATACAGACTATTTATTCTTGTTATTTTTGTATTCATTAAATGCTTGTTTGTATTATTGATGTGCTGACCTATTTTGATGAGTATTATTAACATATGCTTCTGATTATCTTTAGGTCTTTCTTAATATTACTGCTCTCTTTCTTTTTTTCTGCAATAGGTTTTCCTACTGTAGACTTCTTTCCTAGGAGAATTGATCTTGTGTACTTGATTATACTTGTTGCAATTATATCTTACAAATTATCTTTGTTTAGTGTTTCTAAGTAAGCTAGATCATACTCATCTTTTGTGATATTCAGCTTCTTCTTAAGTAGACTGTCTAATTTTGTTTTATAATACTCCTAGTTTTCTTCTATTGCTTTGTCAAGAAGGAATAACTATATTTTCCCTTTAAATCTTTTTTCACAAGCCTGAGATCTAGCTTTCTTTTTTATGTCTGTTAGTATTTTTGCGATTACAATAGCATGTTACTGTTTGTGATTATATTTGCTTCTAGTATTTCACAATAGATAAAGCCTTGGCCTAGATTCTTAAATACCCAGATATAGTCGATTCTAGACTTTACTTGATCATTTTCTCTTGTAAATTTTTTTTCGTAAAGATGTAATTTTATGAATGTATTGATCATATTAGAGTTTTCAAGCTATTTTAGGAGTAGGAGTTTTTGAGCTCATCTAGAGTCTTCTCTATTCTGATTTAGCTCTCTACATCAAATATCATTAAAGTCTTCTAGAATTATAACTTTTGTAGCTTTTCCTTTACTTTAACATTCAAATGTTCATTTAATGACCTGTTGCTGAATATCTTTTCTAATCTTAGAATCATTATGTGATATATATATTACTAAGACTAGTACTTTATGTTTTTTGAATACAAAAAGTGCTTCTAAATAATATATGTTTCTTCTTTTCACTTAGCTTAGGTGTTTTTCCTATTTTTTACAGATTATTAGACTAACGCCTGAACTTTTCTTCTTATTTTCTTCTGCATTAGACTATATACTCATATAATTATCTTGTTTCTTTAAATTAAAATTGTTTTGTCTACCTGTTGTGTTTGTTTCGTTGATTCTAATTATATCAACATTTTCTTTGCTTGCCCAGTTCAATAATAACTCTAATTTCATGAAGTTTTCTTTTATCCTATTAATATTATGTAATGCTACTTTTAACGTTTAGAAATCCTCTACTGCAACTCTTTTTTCCTTCCTTTCAGCAGGATTCCCTATATTGAGACAGTTAGCTCCACTGTCTATTTCCATTAATTTAACTAGTATGCCTGTTAGGAGCGATTTGGAGCTTCTCACTTTATATGTTGAATTTTTTCTTCAAGACTTCTTATGAGTTGTAGCATGTAATCATAAACATTTTCTGAGTCTGTAATCTGTTTTTGGGATGCTAGTATATTGCTGAATGCTTCATAGTTAACTTCTTTCTTTTTGCCTTCTCGTATTTTTCTTCTCTTTTTTTCTAAGTATACACTTGTCTGTGAAGTTTTTTCTATTTGCTCTATACTGTTTAATATTTCTTCTTTGCTTAGTATGAGTCTTCTAGAAGTTTTTTGGTCTTGTTCAGTATTTTTCCTTATTCTGAAGCTTTTTGTACTACTTATTCTATAAGCTTCTAGCTCTTCATAGTCTGTAGCTTTTCCGTTTTCTGCATTTGCTTCATATCTTATTGAATTTGTCTATCTTAACTTATTATCATAATATGATAGTAAGAATTTGGAATAATTTAATATGTCTTCTTCCTTTTCAAAGTAAACTGTTGCACTTCTCATGTTGTTGTTGTTAGAGTTCTTGAAGATATGTATCACTTTAGCTTCTGATCTTTTTATTTGTCTCTACAGGAGTACTTCATTCATATTTTCTGATAAGTCTAGTAACCTTTTGCTAAATCTTTTCTTGTGCGAAGCAAGAAGAAGTTGTTTGTACCTGTTAATATTCTTACCAGTATTTCATTCACAAATAGCAGACACCAGATCTCATTTATTTTCTTTTTATCAAAGATGCCTGTTTTAAGATCTACTTCTGCTCTTGTTTTGTCTGAAGCACTTTTGATCATTTTGATATGTTCTACTCTTCCCAGAAAGCAAACTATTTCAAAAACCTGTGTTCTTCTAGCTCAAACTAGCAGATCCCAAACTGTAATTTTGTTGTCATCTTTTAATAAGTTTAGGTTCTTACTAGCTTAGTATATTGTAGTTTTTTTCTTTTTAGGATGATTTTACTCATGTATATTGGTTTCTACTTTCTCTCCTTTTTTTATGAAAACTTCTTTGAGTTCTTTTTCTGCTTATGCTTTTCATTTCTTTTTTGTTTCTTAGCCTTCTTAAGCTGAGTTTCTTGTGTCTTGATTTCCTGCTATTTTATTCAGTTCTTCTTGTTCTTCATTTCCCTCTAGAAGGAGATTGGCTTGTTCATATTCTTTTTTCTTGTTTTCTAACTTTTTCTTTGCCTCTTCGTAGTCTTTAATACAATCAAAGGTCACTATACATCAGAGATTACTATGTTCAAACTTTTCTGTAATTTCTTTCAAATACACTTTTCTTTCTATTAACTATTTGAGTGATCTTTCTCTGTGTTTTTTATTGTTTCCTAATAATTTAATAGCTGCTACTTTAGCGCTTATTGTTCCTTTTCTTTTACACCTATCTTTGTTTAGTACCCAAATACTTTTTTCTAATAACGAGTCTGATTCTGCAGGGAATAGATTATCTTCTGATTCTTCTGTAGTAATGTATTATTGTTTTTTATATGTTGTATTATTTTCTTCTTCTTTAGTCTCTTGAACTTCTTTCATTTAACTTGGTCATTCTTCAGTTCTCATGTCTTCTGATAATTAGGCTTCTTCTACTTCTATTTTTGAGTTTGTTATATTACTAGTTATACTACTTGAATCTGATTGATATATTATCTCTATATCTAACTTGCTTTCTTGTACTCTTAATTTATCATTTGCTACCATTTTTACTTGACTTCTTGACCTAGTATGCTCATTACTTTATCGATTCTTTCTGTTATTGCTGCTCTTTCTATTACTTTTCTCTATTCTCTTACCACTATTACTATATCACTATCTACTTCTAATATTTCTGCAATTATCTTATCTATGTGATCTTCTAGACCCATTACTGATCTGCTGCCTTTTGCTATTATTTCTTTTCTATACTCTTTAGTTACTACTTCTACGAGACTGATTGCTTTCTTTCTGTTCCACATATCTGTCTAATTTGGATCTGTAGTTGCTAGCTCTGTCTATACTCTATATTTTGTTTGTTGATTACTCTCTTTTTAATTAGATTTTTCGAATGCTATTTCTGAAAATGACTTCATTTTTTTTGAAATTTTCTATAAGCTTACCCAGTTTGCCTGTGAACTATCCAGTTCTAGTCTTGTGTAATTTTCCTCTGCTTTTTAGCATGTGATATATATTTTAGCAATGTATTTATTTATTTATCTGCTTTGCATATATTTGTATTACATAAATAATCTGCATTTCAGGGTATTTTGAGATTCCTAGTTTTGTTCGCAAAAAAGTTTTCTTCATAATAATTTTTGTCTAAACTTCTTCTAAATCATTTTTTAAATTCAGATTTTTCTACTCTTTTATTTCTTTATATGTAGTTTTGCCTTCTGTATCTCTTTTCTTAGTATACTAAAGAGTATTAATTAGTGAGTTTAGTAGTTTTTCTATGTAGTGACCTTTAGCTCGATTTTGTGACCAAATGATCTGTGGGAAGAGTTCCAATTCTAAATACTTAATTATAGATTTAAAATAAGTTTAAAAAGTTATTTTTATAACAACTTACTTTGTATACAAATTTTAACAATATTATTCTTTGTTATAATTAACTAATTTTGAAATCAAACCAAATTAGCCTATATAATTAGCCTGCTATTATTCTATCTTATTATATATAATATTTGAATAATATTTTTAATTTTAACTAATATAATACAATAGCTAGTTATATTGACTAGATAAAGTTTTGTAACCTTTTCTTAGCAGAGTCTAGGTTAAGAGTAAAGTAGCTCTAGTTTTAAGTTTTGTATAATATAATCTTTATCTTATTATAAAAATATATTATATATATTATATATCAATAAAGGAACTAAAACAAGATTTTATTCTTTAAAAAAAAAGGAATTAGTAATATATATATGATTCATTATCTACAGATCTTGATCTATAATAAACAATTATTCTAATTTTTTGTGATTACAATTGAAATAGGAGTTGTAAACTTAAACAAAGATACACTACATACAATTTTCTATTTTGCAAGAGATTTTAGAAATAAATAAAAAATTTTGAGATACAAGATTGCTCTATTAGTATGATATCAAGTTGTTATAAAACTATAATTTGTTAAATTTTATTTTAAGTACTATTTTTAAATACATCTCAAATTTAGAGAGAAATATTTGTTATTATTAAACAGGATTTAGACTGTTATAATTACTTTAGCTGAAAAAATTATAATTATAAAAAATATAGTTATAACAAATATATATAATTTTTATTAAATTAGTTTAAATTTTCTTTTCATATATCATAAGCATATTGTATAAAATAAACTTTTCTCCTAGTATATTTATACTAGATAACTATTGCTATTAAAAAAATCAAGTGATATTATTTAAAAAACTTGATCTACTAATAAAATCTTAATAAAATTACTATACACAGTATTGGCATTGAATATATGTCTAATAATTTTGAAAATAATTAAACATATAAAATTTTAAATATCTAATATTTTTTTAAATTATTAGATATATGTCTAATACTAATACTGACTATGCCTAATTATATCTAATTTGTTATTGCTCAACTCTTTGAAAATCATACCTTTTTTGATCTTTAACTACTACTTGTTAGTCTAGTATAGAATAAATACTTAAATTCAGATTTAATCTCTTAAATCTGAATATAATTATTAAATCTGAATTTAATCATTAAATCTGAATTTAATTATTAAATCTGAATTTAATTATTATATTTAGATTTAATAATTATATTTAGATTTAGAAGTCTGTTAAAGCTAGGTATATTTATATATAGATCTATATATTGCATAAATTATATTCTTAATTTTTTTTAGATTTAATGTAATAATATATTGTCTAATTAGCCAAAAAAATATCTGTATATATATTTAGCTTTATATGAAATTATAGTATGTTCTTTCTTCATAACGAAAGCTATTAACTTTGAATTTTATATAGAGTATATTTTATCTAAACAGCAACTTATTTACTTAAACCAAAACTCTTATAATGTTATACTTAGAACTGTAAAAGATTAGAATATACTTATTATTTATTAAGCTAAGTATATGTTTTTCATACTTTAGTATTATCTATTATACTAGATTTTAAAATTATATATTTTCAAATAGAAACATAAAAATATATTTAGAATTTCTTTTTAAAAATAATATATTATCAACTAGATTAGAGTTAAGATAAGGCCTTCTAGCTAAAATACATGTATTCACATTAGAAAATAAATATTCTGATAGAACTGATATAGTAGAAATAGAGAAGTACTTACAGGAAAGTTGGCTAAAAAATAAGAAAATTATATATCTATTTTCTTATTATGTTCTCAAATCTTGATTTTTGTAAGCAATTAATTCTTTTATATAACAAGTTAATTTATCTTTAGTAATAGCTTAATCAGATATTGAATATAATTCTCATAGTTCAACATTTAAAGGATCTTCATTAGTAATTATTGAATTTCTTTTTATCTTATCATTATTATTTGAAATAGTTAGTTGAGTTTCTAGTAATAATAATTCTATGTAAATTTGGTCTTCAGTTTCTTTTTGTTCTTGAATAGTAGCAAATAAAAGTAACTTTAATACTCGTAGATCTAAAAGTAAAGGGTATATATTAATTTATAGAAAATTATTTATAGATATCTTATTTTATAGATAATTAATTTACAGACTTTTATAGATACAATTAATTTATAAGCTGTCTGTAAATTAATTATATCTATAAAAGTATATAAAATAATTGTCTAAAAGTAATACATATCTAAAAAGAAAGCCTACAAGCCTATTTCATTAAATAAGCTCTATAATTCATCAAAAGATATAAAAATTGTAGCTTATTCTTTTTTTAAAAATCTAGAGCAGTTTATAAATGATAAATATTCTATAGTATTAGAATCACTTAACTTAGAAATAGTCTTTTTTTTTATTTTTTTATTTTTTTTATGACTAACTTAATTTTTCTAGTCATATATATTTTGGTATACATATTGCTATTGTTAATAATTTCTTGCTAATAGTATATTAGCTTTATTATCACTGCTAAGACTTAAATCATCATTAGTATCTAGATCTTCTGAACTATAAATAAGATTAATTCAAGATTCTAATAATTCTCTTTTTTCACTTATTAATACAAATTTATTTTTTAGAATATATATATAAGGATATATAAGATTTAAAGTAGGATACTTCAATCTACAAATATGCTTTATAATTTCTTCAAATAGTTTTAAAAGATTAACTATTTGTTTTACAAACCTTAAAAAATAATAATAATTAGTAAAATAATATACTCTATATTATGCAGATTACTAGTAGTATTAAACTAGTATAATATGATCACTCTTGTTATAGTGAACTATCTATTCTCGATATAATGAATTTACTAATAGACTTTTGATATAATGAAGAAAATTTTATAGCCTAATTATTTTACTATAATAAGAGTGATTCTAATCTTTTTGTTACATAATTATACTTGTTAGCAAAACTATTAGAATTTGGAATTTGAAATTTGAAATTAGGATTTAGAATAAATTTTATTATATTTGGAATAGAATTCAGACTTTGAAATTTGGGATTTGTACTAATTTATTATATTTAGAATTTGGGTATAATTTTAAGATTTTTAATTTTACTAACATATATATATATATTATTAGTGTTTTAAAAATTATATCTAATATTAAAACAAATTCTTTTTCTTCTATAGTCAAACACAATTTATGAAGCTTTTCACTTTTCTATTTTGATATAGTATCTGATTTATTTCTTAATGATATTATCCTTTAGATTGTCTAGCAAGCAAATTTGCTTGTCTTTATATTTAATTTTAAATAAAACTTTAAATATTAATTTTAAAAATATACTTTCTAAATAAAATATATTTTTTAACTTTTATTTTACTAACTTTGTTAAGAAAGTTTTTTAAAATTACTATAAAAGTTTTGAGTA
>CAJVPM010000791.1:0-14776 GCA_910592325.1 Scutellospora calospora
GATTTGTTACTGAAAGGTATCCTATTTGAGCCAAATATCTGTTTAAAATTAGGCTTATATTAGAATATAATTATGCTGATAGGGTACGATATTATACTGGTATAAATTCATTTACTAGTGATAGTTTATATAATAAATATTAAAATGTTACTAAGTTTAAACTATTATTAAAATTTTTATATAGGTACTAATTAGTGTAATATATTATTTTTAATTTTTTATTTATAAACTAGTTTAAGTTAAGTGATAAGACTACTACTAGTTAAAGAAAAGGAAAAAGAAAAATCTTAATTTTAGTAAAAAAGTTATTAAAAGATAAAAGTATAGAGTAGTTTTGTAAAAAATATTTTTATATATTTGTATTAATATTGTTATTAATAATAGTTAGAGTTTGTTGTTATATTGAAGTAGTTATTAAATTTGGAGTATAGATTTTTTAGTTCATTTAAATTTGCTAGTAATATTTTTGAGAGTTTTTAGTTATATTAGTATTTTGTTTTTTGGTTGCTAAATTTTTTAAAAATTTAATAATTATATGCAGAAGGTTAAAGTTTTTTAAGTAAAAATAGATTTAATTGAATAATTGTATAAGTAGAAAAAGTTCTTTAAATTAGATATAATATTGTTAGTATATAAAATATTATTTGTTGAAATAAAATTATAGAGAGTAGATTTTGTAAAGAAATATTATTAATATTTAAAGTAGAAAGTATTTTAGTTAAAGATTATAATAAAGTTTAAGAAAAATTTAGAGTTTGTAAGCATTATAAGAGATAAGATAGATCTTTATAAGAATTATAATAAGAATAGTTTAAAGTAAGGTATATAAGTAGTAATTGAAGATTTAAGTTAGCTACAGTAGAAAAAATATTGAGTAGTATTTTTAGACAAAAAGAGTAAAGGTAAAAATTAAGATTTTGAAATTGATAATATTGAAAAAAAGTTTTAAATCAATTAAAAAATATTGTTAATATTATGAAGTTGTAGAAAATAGTTAATAGTTTTAGTAAGTATAATATTTTTACAAAATTTTCTTATTTGTACTAGAATAAGATAATTATATTAGAAGAAAAAAATTAATAAATCAATAAAGTTAAAGTTGAGTATTAGAGGTTAGTAATTTGTACCTCTTTTTGCTAAAAAGTTAGCATTCTAATAGAAAGAGTTTTTGGAATAGAATTTGATTTTGTAAAATGTGAGTATAATATTTTTTTTATTGTTAAAACTGCTTTCTTAGCTGATTAGATTTTATTAATTTGTAATTACAGAGTTACTATAATAGTAATCTCCTAAGGTTTTATAGTTATATAATGAGTGTATAACAAGCTATACATACAACTTTAGTTATTATCTAATTTAAGTAGTTCATTATATAAACAATTGACTATCTGTTGATTCTATACTATACTGCTATATTTGCAACTTGCTTATGAGTTACCTATTTAAATACTCTGATCATTAATTCTTTTCTCTATTTCAAACTAATATCACCAATATATCTGACTATTTAAGCTAGCAAACTTACTCATAGATCTATTTACTGCATAATTTAGGTCTTTTTGAGATATGTATTGCCTAATATATTGTAAGTATACAGAGCTCTAGTTAACCTCAAAAGTAATTTCTACTAGTGTGATTATATGTCTATTTCACTGATTTATCTGAATTAAACCCTTGTTAATATTTATACAAATCTAGTTTTTGCTATAGCTCTCTACCAGATATAGTCCTCTAAGATTACAGATATTTCATGAGATAGTTCTTTCCAATTTAGTTAGCTGCTAAGCCAAGTTAGTATTGCTACTAATACAAGACACTAGATTATGTTATACAGTAGACTTACTTACATCTACTCGATTTGTATTTTTTGTACTCAGGTTTTTTACTGAATTAAGTGTTAACTAGCTTGACTATTAAAATCAATACTACTTTACCAAACTCAGAATTTATACTATGCAGATCCTCTGCTTGTAGATCCTATTAAGATTTATTTATATAATGTAACTTAAGCATTACATTATACTTCTAATATCTAATTGATATTAATGCAATATGATTTACAGAGTTGTAACCTTCAGAAATGAACAAAGTTTACTATAAGTTAAGTACAAAGGTTTGAGTAATTATTCAAATTTATCAATAGTGGGATTTGAACTTCAGACTTCTTGTATAGTAATTTAGTAATCTAACTACTATACTAAGATCACCAGATATATGAGTATAATATTTTTATTTTTAAAAAGATAGTTTATAATATATAAAATATCCTAATTTTCATTTTTAATTTAAGTAGTTTAAATATAAAGAAGCTTTTTTATAGCTTGAATAGCAGATAAGTTGTCTATATAAATATAAATATAAAAATTATTTAGAAGAATAAAGAGTATATAAATTATTGTTTTGAGTTCTATATGTATAGAATTGTATATATTAATTGAGTTTGTACTAAATTTTATATTTGTATTATTTTGAAGAATCTAGCCTATATCAGATTTTATACTTAGTAAGTAAAGATTTTATATAAATATATCTATATAGAAATATAGATTGTTTAGTAATAACTACTCTAACTACAATTTTACTCAAAAATAATTAGATAATATTTAAAACTCAATCACAAATTAATATTAGAAAAATTACTCTTATTAACTCAAACAATCTTTTATTTCAATATTTTACTTTTATTCCTAACACTACTAGATATTGTTTTTTTTTTTTTTTTTTTTGTAAAATAATGCCATAGTAGAAACTTTATTTATAAATAGAACAAAAGTTCTGTTTTTAAAGATTTCAAACTACATTTGTATTATATAAGTTTAACATCATTAAACAAGGCACCTAATGTGACATTACACCCTCTATTCCCTATTTTAATACTATTTTTAACTATTTCAAATTAAATTTTAGTTTAGGAGAGGTTAGAGGAGACCTAAGGTGTTAATCATGATATTATAAAGTTGAGGTAATTAGTGAAGAGCCTTGTAAGAACTATTTTCTTATTTCAGTTTCAGAGTTATTTGTTTGATTAGGTGTAGTGTTTGTATTTGTTATTGAGAGAGTTGTTGGATAGAAGAATTTAGTTCATTTGGTTTTGGCAGTAATATTTTGGGCTGTTTCCCATTAGTGTTGATAAAAGTTTCATAAAGACCAAATATTCTGATAGAACCAGTTTAGAAGGTTATTTGATAAGTTGATTAGAAGTGATTCTGTTTGTTTTTGGACTAGATTTTTAATATTAGTAATTATTGTAATTGTGAAAGTTCTAGAAATTGCAAGAAGTATATAGTTGTATTAAGGGTTTAGAGAGTTTAATATAAATTGTAAAAGTATATTTAGAAGTGTAGAAGTAGAAATTGTAGAGATTTTAGGTGATATTAATAAGTTATTGATAATATTAATGAGTGATTAGTAAAAGTTAGAATTGTTCTTTTTGCAAAGAAAAATATATAGGGTATTTTTATTATTAGAACATTATGTACAATTTGAAGTAGTATATAAATAAGGATAGCGAATATTAAGATTTTACATAGTAGGTAGATTATTTGTAAGGATTTTAATACAAAAAGAATATTTTTGGGTATTATATTCCAATGAGTTTAATATTTTAAACATTAAAGCCTACTGAATACTAGTAATATTATTAAAGAATTTAAGAGTAGACCAAGTAGAAAGTTCTTGTATTGTAATAGTATTTTTAACAAAAGTTCAGATTTTCATTAGTATAAAGTAGTTGTTCTAGTTAAAATAGATAGGATAGTTAAAGAGGAGAGTTGAAAATTCTATTATAGATTTGGATATATCTCATTTTGCTAGTAAATTAGCTTGGTTATGAAAAGAGTTATTTGAGTGTGATTTAACTTTAATAAGTTTAAGTAAAATATTTTTATTTTCTTTAAGAGAGTTAATAATTTGTAGAATGTCCCAGTTTTTGTTTTGAATAAATTTGAAGGAAGGAGAAGATAATAGATTTTTGATTGCATTTATATTATTTAGATATATAGAAATAGAAGAGTTATTTGGTATAGTAAGAAGAATAGTAATTATTGATGTTAATTCTATATGAGTAGTATCAGGATAAGGGAAGATAGCTGCATTAAATTTAATAGAGATATTATTTTTACAGATCTATTCTATACCAGCATTGATATCAGATATTTGTAAATTTTTAATTAAAGCATCTGTATAGAATTCTAAGTTATTAGAATATAAGTTTTGGATAAGAAAATAATGATTAGTTAATTGGTTTTGATAAAGAGGTGAGTTGATAGTTTGTTGTATAGTTTGAATTTCAGGTAAAGTAAGATTGATTTATGGTAAGAGTTGAGGTAGAGATTGTGATTGGGTAGTATTAAATATATGTATTAGTGCTAGAATTTCTTTATGATTAATTTGAATTGAAAGTAAATTATTGTATTTGTTAATTTGTTTGTAAGAAAGATTAAAGGAAGAGAAATTAGAAGGTGGTAAGGATTCAATTGGTGTTAGTAGAGTTTGGTCAGAAGGTGAGTTTTTGATATGATAGAATAGGTTTTTTGTGAGTTATAGTATTGAGAAATAAAGAGGTTTTGATTATTTTGAAAGTAAATTTGAAAGGGAAGAGTATTATTTAGTGATAGTTGTGTTGAGATAAGGTTTATATTAATAAAAGAATTTGTTGATAGTAGATTTAATTGTGGCTAGCAGTTTGAAATTGTATTAGATTGTATAGTGTTTGTAATTTGTTTAAACCAGTTTGGTGTAGACCCTTTAATTAGTTTATTTATATAGAGATAAATATTATTCTATGGTAGAAGATAATTATTGTCAGCTGTAGTGATTTGTTCAATAAAAAGTATTTTGTTGTTTTTGAGACTATTAATAGTTAAGTTATGTAGATTGGAGGGAAGTATATCATATATTAAATATGAGTTTTCTGGAATTATTAATAGATAAGTAGATATTTAAAGTAAGTAGGAGAGTGTTATGTTATTAAAGGCTAATTATGAAAGATGATATATAATAGTATAATTTTGTGTTTTTTGGTAGTATGTAAGTAATAAATTTTTTGTTAATTTAGGAGACCAAATTTTTGTTAGCCATAATTTGATATGAGAGATTCCAATATTTTTGAGAAGTGAATTTGAAGTAAAAACATGTTTAGTATTAGAAGTACTAACTTTATGAATAATATTATTAAGTGTTGGGAGATTAAAAGAAAGTGGATTAGTTAGAATAATATTATTTGTATTTTTTGCAAGAGTAAGTAATTTTTTTGTTTGAATAGTGAAAAGGTAAGAGAGTTTGGTTTGAATGTTTTTGTGAATTTGTATGATTTGTAGAAAATATTTGAGTGCAGGTTTAAGTATAAGGTTAAATAGAGAAGTTATTTGTGATACAGTGAGTTTTTTATATTTGATGAGAGAGAAAAAATTCTCTATTTTGTTGTAAATAGTGTTAAGAGTTGGCTTTGTAGAGCTATTTTCATCATAGAAAATACCAAGATATCATATAGTTTCTTCAGATTTCCTAGGAGTAATAGTTTGATTATTGTAATAAAGTATTTTAGTTATTTGTGTTTGAGAGGATTTAGATTTAGATTGGATATGTAAAAAGTCAGATTTAGAAGAATTAATTGTTATATTATTAAGATTATATAATTATGAAGTATCATTTAGAATATTTTGCATCATTTTTAAATTTTTATAATACTATATAGTATCATCTATATATACTAGTAGTGGAATTATTATAGGAGGTATAATTGAGTTTGAAATAGTATCAAGAAGTAATTGTGTTGAAATTTTTAGGAGTTGATTTTGGTATTTTTGTGAAATAAAAGTAAGAATAGGGTCATAATAAATTTTCTATAAGAGTGGAGAATATTTTTTACTTTGTTCAATACCAGAATTGATATAAACAGAAGCAGTAAGGCCATATGATATAATAATTTTTGCAAGACAAGAAGTATGTAGTTCTGTAATAAAATTGATTCCTTTTTTAGAAATACTAATTCTTTTATATGTATTCTGAAGTTGAAAGATATTTATTTTATCAAAAGCTTTAGACATATTCTGAAAGAGAATTCATGCTTCTTTGTTTTGTAGAATGTAGTGTTCAATAGTATTATAGAGAATTTGAATCAGTATATGTGTAGAGAAGTTTTTTGAAGCAGCAAAATTTAGATTAGAAAGGAGATTATTAGATGAAATAATTTTGTTGAGTTATTTAGTAAATATTTTAGTAAGAGTTTTTTTAAATAGTTCAATAATTGAGATGGGCCTTATTTGATCAAGAGTAAAGTTCTAGTTTGATTTTTTTGGAATTAAAAAAATATTAGAGAATTTCCATTCAGTTAGAACTTTTTGAAGTTGAAGATATTTGTTAATAAGGAGTTTGAGAGTCTTTTGTACTTTGTTACTTGCATATTTAATATGTTCATTGCAAATTTCAGAAGGTCCAGCTGTTTTTTAATTAGGTAAGTTGTCAATGACTTCTTTCTATTCCTGGTTAGAGATATCTTCGAAGAGATTTTGATAATATATTTTATATTCAGAATGTGGTTGATATAGTTAAAAGAATTCTGATAAGGATAGGATTAGTTGTAAAGGTTTTTTTTCAAAGTAGTTAGAGAAGTGATGATGAACAGTATTTAAAATTTTATTTTGATTAGTAAGAAGTGTATCATTAAGTAAAAGCCTGTCAAAATTAATATTATTGTATCTTTCTAAAATATTTTTGTAGAAAAGTTTAGGAGTTTCAGTAAAGATTTTGTTTCAGTTTTCAATTTTTTGTTGAATTTCTTTGTATGTAGCTTGTTTTTGTTGATAGTTAAGTACAGTTTTAATAAGTTGAAATTTATTTTTAATTTGATTTAGTAAGGGTGAGTTTGTTAAGATTGAGTTGTCTAGATATTCAGTTTGGTAGTTAAGAAAGAGTGTTGAAAAGTTTGGAAATAGAGAGTAATTTTTGAGATATTGAATTTGTTTATATCTATAAAATAGAAGTAACTATTTAGTTGGAGAAGTATCATGGAATTCTTTAATAGTTTGAATTTTTTTAAAAGGAATATGTTTGATAGCTACTTTAATCAAAGCTTTATGAATTTTGTTCCAAGTATTGTTAAGTTAATTTTGATTTGTTATTAAATTAATTTGAGGAGTTATTTGTTGTAATCTTTGAGTTGTTTGATTAGAATAGTTTTCAAGTATTTCTTTGAAGCAGTTTTTTCAAAGAAACATTTTCTTTTTTATTGTTTAGAGAGTTTTGGTTTGTTAATGATAATTGAAATTTCAAGTATTATGATATTGTGATCAGAGTCAAATATGTTATCAGAAATAATATCTGTATAGTCAATGATAGATATAGATAGATTTGTCCAAATTTTATCAATTCGACTTGAGACATGAGAGTAGTGAAAAGTAAAATTTTTGGTTTTTGAAAAGAAATGATAGTAGATATCTTTGTATTGATGACTGATTAAGAATTTTATAAGTTGAAGTTCTGGTATAGATGTTTTTTTAGAAGGAGATTGGTTCAGGTGTGCATTTAGAACACTATTAAAATCTCCTATAATTATAATTTTATAGGTTGGCTGTTGTAGTAAAGATATAATATATTTTTTATTTCTTTGTGAAGTTGTTTTTTTTCCTGTATAGGGATATAAACTTGTAGAAGTCTTGTTGGTGAGTTTTTGAAATGAAAGTCAAGACCAATTATATGACTTTTATAATTATGTGTATGAGCAATATATTTAGAGATTTTTTGGTGAACAAATATTCCTACACCTGCTTGATGAGAGTGAATGAAGGAACTCCAAAAGCTTTGGTAGTTTTTGATTTGGTTATTAAAGATTTTCCTCTCTTTAATAGATAAATGTGTTTCAGAAATACCTAAAATATTATATGTATTATTGTCAAGAGCTTCAGTTATTGAGAGTTTTTTGTTTGGTTGAAGAAGACTATTTATATTTATGGAGGCAATTTTGATTGAAAGTGATGTATATTTTATTTCAATAGAGGAGTTGTTAATAGTATTGTTGAAGTAGGATATATTATTAGAAGTAGATCTAATTAGTAAATAATAATAATTAGATTATTTATTAATTAGTAGTTGAGTATAATTCAGAAGAAGTAGATCATTTTTGTTAGTATAAATATGTGTTTCAGAGTATGTAGAATTGATAGAGATTTTAAGGAATTGGAAGAAGTTGTTATTATAAAGATGTTGGATAAAGGAACTCAGAGTTTGTAGTTTTTGTAGTAAGGGTAAGTTGTAGTATGATAAGAATATATTATAGCAAGTATTTGATAAATCTTCAATAGGAGTTGAAGTAGTAGAAATTGAAGATGATTGTAAGTCTTCTGTAAAAGTGCTCACCATATATCTAGTTCTTACAGTTGTGGAGAGTTTTATAGTCTACTTTGTACATTGAGTCTGACTATTATAAGCTTAATCCTTTGCATAAATAGACTTCCCCACCTGTCTACTTACTATATTCTCCTCTAAAAATAGCTCAAAAGAAGTAGAAGACATTATTATTTTAAAGGTAGTAGTTGTATCTATATAATTTACAGAAGACAAACTTGGAAATTTTGAGTAGTAATTTCTGCATATGAGAGTTTGGAACTATTGGTATTGATTCAATAGTTGCCTCAGTTAGGTTATCTTCTTGTTGTAAAAAAGAAGAATCTTGAGTTGTATATAGATTGAAGAAAAGAGATTGTTGGATAGATTTTGGTTGTTTAAAATTAATTTTGAATTTGTTATGAATTATTTGTTGAGCTTGAGGATAGAAGGTTGTTTTATATTTTGAATGAATTTGAGGTAAGCTAATGGGATTTTGATGTGAAATATAATAAAATATAAGGATACATACAAGATAGTATATATCAATAGGGTTTTGAGTAACTTTTATAATTACATCATGTTGACTTAGCTCAAAGATGCCATCATTTCTGCTAGCAGCTGAGAAAAAAGCCTTAAAAAAAAAATTAAATTAAATATTTAATATTAAAAAACAATTAAGTTAAAATAAATTATTTAATAAATTAACTAAATTAAATTTTTATAATGACAACTACCACCTCTAAAATAATGATATTCTCTACTTTAAATAAGCTATTTTTAGAGAAGAATATAGTAAGTAAATAGGTGGAAAAGTTAATTTATGTGAAGAACTAATTTTATAATAGCCAGACTCAATGAACAGAGCAGGCTTTGATATCTTTTGCAACTATAATAACCAGATATACAGTAAGCATATTTATAGAAGACTCTCAATTATTCTCAGCTACTATTATATCAATATTTACTGAGGACAACTTATGTTTTAATAAATTTCTTTCATATTATAATTTACCAATACTCCCAAACTCACAAATACTCAAAACTTTTTACTAACATCTTTGATATATTAACTATACTCAATTTCCAAAAATTTCAATTAATTTAGCAAAAACTGAAACTCATATCTATATTAATTATAATGACTTTTTTCTCTCAAATCATATTATTTTATTTACTCATGATCAACTACAATACTCTCATTTACCTCTAAAATCAAACACAAACAATATTTCTATCACAAACAATAACCTTAATAATAATAATAATACCTCAATAAAATATATCTCATTTGCTTTAAAAATAGCTTCTATAAATATTAATAGTCTTTTACAATCTAACAAACAACTTGCTTTATCTGAAATCCTTAATAATGTTTTTTATCAAATTCTAGGAATATCAGAAACATATCTCTCTACAAAAGAAGGAAATTTCATAAATAAATATATTCAAAATTACAAAAGCTATTAGAACTCTTATAAAAATATATATCAAGCAGATGTAGGAATATTTATTTACTAAAATATCACAAAATTTATTGCCAGAATATATAACTACAATAGACATATTGTAGGTCTTGATCTTTACTTCAAAAACCAACTAATTAGATTACTTCAAATCTATATTCCAACCTTAGAGAAAAAACAACTTTGTAAAGAAATTTAAGAAAAAATAATCTCTTTAATACAAAATACTACTTACAAAATAATACTTATGGGTGACCTCAATGGTATTCCAAATACATGTATTGATAGAAACCCTTTTAAAAAATATTAATACCTGAATTTCAACTTATCAAATATCTAATTAGTCACCAATTTAAAGACAGCTACTGTACCTTCTTTCCTAACTCTAAAAACTACATATTTCATCACCAAAATATACAAAGTCAAATTGATCAAATTTAGACAAATTTATCAATAGCAAAGATTGACTATGCAGATATACTTCATAACAATATACTTGAATCAGACCACAATATTACAACTATTAAAATCTCAATTATAATTAATAAATCTAAACCTCAAAAATAATATAAATGAAAATACTTTCTCTAGAAAAACTATACCAAAGAAAAAATTTAAAATTATGCTAAACAAATAGCTTAAAGTCTTCAAAAAATCTCCTCAAAAATAAACAATATATCAAACCAAAACCAGCTCAATAATTGCTAGAACCAAATTCATAAAGCACTAATTAAAGCAGCTACTAAACATATTTTTTTCAAAAAAATTAAAACAATTAAAGAAATACAAGATAACTCTTCAACTAAACAATTACCTCTTTATTATAGATATAAACAAATTCAATATTTTAAAAACTATTTCTTGTTCTTAAACTTTAATACTTTGTTCTCTAAATATTTAACAAATTATCTAAACAACTTCTTTGTCTCCTTCATACTTACTCTTGACCAAATTATAAATAAATTCTAACTCACTAAAATAGCACTTAACCATCAACAAAAACAAGATACTTATAATAAAATTAAACAAAAAATAGAAAACTATAACAAATCTTTTAAAGAAACATCTAAACTTTTTTACAAAAAAATATTAGAAAAATATAATAATCTCAACTTAGACAGACTTCTAACTAATTGCAGTTCAACATCATTTCTCTAATTATTTTGAAGAAAAACTTACTTAACCAATACTACTATCTTCTGAATTCTTTCAACTATACCAATTACATTTAGAATTTAAATATCATTACCAAAATCTTTTCACTGAAATTTCTGATCAAGAATATCAAAAGACTCTTGCTAGCTTTCCTAACTAAAAATCAGCAGGCCCTTCTGAAATCTGCTATGAATATATTAAATACTCTGATCAAAAAACACAAAAAATCCTAAAGTCATTTATTAACAAATGCCTTCAACTCCAAAAAGTACTAACAGAATAGAAATCTTTAAACATTTTTCTGATTCCAAAAAAATCTAATTAGAACTTTACTCTTAACCAAGTTAAACTAATCTTTATCATTAAACTATTCAAAAAAACTCTTACTAAAATATTTATCAAATAACTCGATAAAATTATCACATCAAATAATTACCTCTTTAACTTAAACTTTGCTAGAACCAAAAATACATTAATATATATACTAATTCAAATACTATATAATACAATAGAATATTATATATTGCAAAACAAAGAAGCCTAGATTTTATTTCAAGATATGTCTAAAGCATTTGATAAAATAAATATATTCTAACTTCAAGAAATATACAAAAAAATAGATATTTCAACTAAAGGTATAAACTTTATCACTAAACTATATACTTCTCAACTAGCAAAAATTATTATAGGATATAGTCTTACTGCCTCTGTTCAACTGAACTCTAGTATTGAACAAGGAGAAACATACTCATCTCTATTCTAGAAAATCTATTATAACTCAATTCTTATTTTTATTTTACAAAAATATTAAAACTACCTCCTAAAAATCTCTAATCAATCCCCTCTTAAACTTATCTTAAATACTACTCCTTCTACTATTACTATCTCTCTACTAGTATATATAGATAATACAGTATAGTACTGTGAAAACCAGAAAATAATGCAGAATATACTCAATAATATATTAGTATTATATGAACTTAACAACCTAACTATTAATTCATCTAAATTTGATCTATTACATATTAAATTCAAATCTTCAAAATTATAATCAATTATATCATTTACATATAGAAACCAAACTATTATACCTAGAAAATCTAAGAAAATTATAAGATATTTTAGTATATTCTATGATAAGAAAAATTCAACCAAACTAACTCTTAAAACAATTTATAACAAAATTGAAAATTTTTTTTCATTAATTAAATTTAAAAAACATAGGCTAGTAGCAGTCTCTTATTGACTAAGTGCTAGAAATTTGTATATACAAATTTAAACTCTTACGAGAGAAATAGTTACTGTAGCAGATCGTAATTAGATGTTGAAAAGTAATTGAGTGAGTTCGAATTAGTTTTAGGAAAGTAGTTTGCTGTAAATAGTATAGCATTTTACTTGTAGATAAAATTAGCTTATTCTTAATAAAATAATGGGCAAGATCGCTTAAGTTTAAAAAAAAAAAAAAAAAATTAAAATTAAAAAACTTTCACTATCACAAATTTTCTCACTATTTAATCTTATACTTCAACTTTTCTTAGAATATTTACTCTAAATAGTCCCAATTTACAAAACTATACAAACAAAACTCTCTTGTTTTCTTACAATTCAAACCAAAAAAATGTTCTTCCTAGCAAAAATTACTAATAATAATGTATTAACAAATCTACTCTCTTTTAATCTTCTAACACTGAACAATATTACTTAAAAAGTAAGTGCTTCAAATATTGAAAATATTTTTACAACAGATCCACTTCTTAAAAGAATTAGAATCTCTTGAATTAAATTATAATTATCAAAAATATGATATTCAAAAATAACTAAAAACCTATTAAATACTTATATACATAAAACACAAAACTATACTATGATATTTCACTTCTTATAACTATTCAGAAACAATATTACTTTATCTAACCTTTTACAAATTTCCACATATCTCTCAACAATTCCTGAAAATTCTCTTCTAATCTATGAAATACTTTCTACAAAGTCATATAATTTAATTACTAGTAGTTTTAAAAATAATAAAATTCTCTTTATTAAACAAATTACTACTGCTAATAACAAATATCTTTTATCATAGAATAATATCTATCTTTGCATAAACAAACTAATTAGAGGATATACACCTAACTAGTTTAAACAAATCTCACAACATGCTCAAAATAATTTAATATCTAATACTTGGCTACAACTAAATCTATCACAAATCAACTTTTTCAATAATACAATTAATCTTATCTTACCAAACCCTCTTTTGAATCACTTTCTCTTTAAACTTCACTTTTTAAATGATCAAAATATTTATATTTCTTATCACTCTAACTCTCAACGAACTCTATTATATCACATTATAAATATACTCTCTAAACAAATCTTATTAACTCAAATCTCATCATTATCAAATCTAAATCTTCTCACTTTTAATATTCCTTATATACAAATTAATAAATACAATAATCTAACCTCAATTCAGATAAATTATAAAGAAATTTTATCACTTATTCATATCTATAATATTACCAGAAACCAACTACTCTCTCAAATTCTACTACAAATAAATTTAGCATCTCCTGAAATACAACTAATACAACAAACAATTAATTTACCAACTTACCAAAATTAATTAACTAATCTTTTTTAATCTATTAAAAACCTATATTCAAACAACTTATAGTTCTATATAGATGCTTCAATTAAAAATATACAAACTTCTAATATCTAAGCAGGTATAGGTTGGATCTGTAATAATGATATATCAATTAAATTTAATGTAGCATCTTTACCTTATCCTGACTCTACATAAATTTAACTATTCTCAATTATTACACTACTACTTACTATTCTAACAAACTCAACTCTAACTATTTTCTTAGATAACAAAATAGCAATTAAAAACTTATTAAATACCTCTTTTACTAAACCAATTCAAAACAAAAACTAAGACATACTATACATCATTAACTTACTTAAAAAAACTAAAAATCTTACTCTTACACTTACTAAAATTAAATTGCACTCTAGAAACTCTCTTCATAATCAAGCAGATTTACTCACTAAATGAGGAACTTCTAAACCTATTCTTGAACTCTCTTTCTATTCCTTCAATATTTCTACTTATTTTTTCTGGAATAATCATTTTATACTATTCAAAATTCACTTCTTTATTCAATCTATAATCACAATTCAAGAATTCTTATCTTGGACTTCTCTAAAATTTTTTCAAAACAATACAGAAACAAAATAGGCTTTAATGTTTAAAATATTAAACTCTCTAAAACACAATTCTCAAATATATACTTTTTGTATAAAAATTTTAACAAACAACCTGCTAATAATGCAAAATCTAATATCCAATATCCTTATTTATATACAACTCCTAACTGCATATAATGCCTAACTGCAGAAAATACTATATATATTTTTCTTTGCACCAAAAATATACTAAATATTCAACAATCATTAATTGATATAATTAATAATACTTTAACTTTTCTTAAAATCTCAACAATTACTATACAAACACTCCTTAACATTTTTTTACATTTTACATTAAATATCTCAAATCTATAATATTACTATATACTTCTATTAATAACTGGCAACTTCTTACTTACAACATATACTAACATCAAAAATATTATTTAAAAACAAACAGATTCTCTTTTTATAAACCTATCTAATAATCTACTTAAATTGCTTTATACTGAAATATAGTCTCAATGAAACTATTACTAACACTAATAGGAAACTACTCAAAATATTACTAAAAAACCAAATATACAAAATTCTTATACCCAACAATATTTAACAGACCAAATACTAATACTATA